>PVJC01024967.1:0-25107 GCA_004026665.1 Murina feae | reverse complement strand
CCCCGCCCCCCGAGTGCATTTGTGCACCGGGCCCCTGGTGTGTGTGTGTGTGTATGTGTGTGTAATTTAAAAAAGAATCTTATATGGATTAGCTCAGTGATTTTCCCAGTTTCTAGAACTAGTCCTGCATTTCTGAGTCTTACCATTCCTTGAAATTATTCAAGATTTCATAGTGGTTTTCACTCAATCAGTATGGAATACCCATCTAGGATAAAACTGCTACAGAGCCAAGACAATTAAGGGGTTCCTATTACAGCCTTTTACAGTCTAAAATGGTCTTGTTTTGAGGAGAACCAAGATGGCGGCATGAGGTGTGTACCTAGATGCGCAGCCTCCACAACTAAATTGTAGAAATACAACTATACAGTGAAAGGCCATCCTCCGGAACCAAGGGAGGGGAAGCTTTGCCACTAGAAGTCAGGAGAAGGAGAGCATTGAGACTGGGTAGAGGCTCCCGGTGCCAAAACTGAGAGGTATGGAGGCACAGAACAGAAGGGGTGGCGTGGGTGAAAGGGTGGCGGCTGTGCCTGGATTCATGGCTTGGAAGGAGATTATAAACTCCGGGGTCACACTGAATGCGGTGCAGGCTGTCTAGCAACGGGGTGGAAGATCAGTGGTGTTCTAGCAGAGCTGCTCGCAGTGATCACTGACGTGGAGATTCAGGGACTCAGAGGCACGCAGACCCCAGGGCTTGGAGGCTCCAGGTCCAGGAGAGGCTGCGAGTCAGCAGAGGAGCAGCCATTGTGGGTTGCTCCACCCCAGCAATTCTGAGACCCCACCCCACCCCACCTACAACCCTACCCAAGCCATGCACCCACCTGCCTGCAGCATAGCCTGAGGGACTGCAGCTGGGACAGAACTCCAAAAGTTCCAAACCCCAAACAAGGAGAAAGGCCTGCAGGTCATTTCCTCCCAGTGATACCTCCCAGTGATAACTACAACAAGACTGTGCACTCAGCCTTCAAAGGCATACAATAAGAGTGTCCACCCCAGGTGATTGGGGAGGCTGAATCACTGGACCCTATAGGACACCTAGTGCAGAAACCACTCCATCAACGCAGCCAAAATGCAGAGACAAAGAAACAGATCACAAATGACAGAAATTGAGAAAAGCAAACTACTGGATATAGAGTTTAGAACTAGGCTTTTAAGGTTTTTCAAGAATTTTCTAGAATCTGCCAATAAACTTAGTAATATTATACAGAGATCCATCACCAGACTAGAGGTTTGCAATAATCAAGTCAAAGATTTGAAACATGAAAAAGCCAAAAGCACTCAAGTAGAAGAGAAAAAAGAAAAAAGAATCCAGAAGTGTGAAGATAGTGTAAGGAGCATCTGGGACAAGTTTAAGCGTACCAACATCAGAATCATAGGGGTGCCAGAAGAAGAGAGAGAGCAAGAGATTGAAAACATATTTGAAGAAATAATGACAGAAAACTTCCCCTACCTGGTGAAAGAAATAGACTTACAAGTCCAGAAAGCACAGAGGACCCCAAACAAAAGGAACCCAAGGAGGACCACACCAAGACACATCATAATTAAAATGCCAAGGGCAAAAGACAAAGAGAGACTATTAAAAGCAGCAAGAGAAAAGCAGTCAGTTACCTACAAGGGAGTACCCATACGACTGTCAGCTGATTTCTCAACAGAAACTATGCAGGCCAGAACGGACTGGCAAGAAATATTCAAAGTGATGAATAGCAGGAACCTACAACGAAGATTACTCTACCCAGCAAGGCTATCATGTAAAATTAATGGACAGATAAAGAGCTTCACAGACAAGAAAAAGCTAAAGGAGTACATCACTACCAAACCAGGATTATTTGAAATGCTGAAGGGCATTCTTTAAGAAGAGGAGGAAGAAGAAAAAGGTAAATATGAAAAGTATGCACAACAAAGTGACAACAAATACATATCTATCAACAAGTGAATATAACAAGTCAATAGAAATATCTGATGAACAGAATAAACTGGTGAATAGAATATGAGTAAGGGCATAGGAAGGGAATGGACTGATATTTCTCTGGGGGAAGGGAACATGAGGGGTATGGGAAGAGACTGGACAAAAATCTATGGATGAAGACAGTGGGGGGGCGGTAAGGGCACAGGGCGGGGGGGGGGGAACCAGGTGGAGGGGAGCTATGGGGGTTTAAAAAAAGGAACATATGTAACAATCTGAATAATAAAGAATATTTAAAAAAATAAAATGGTCTTGTTTTGCAGAAGTGTTAGGCTCACTTTGTGTTGTTTTGGTTTGATCGCTTTTTAAAAACAATTTTAGAGATATAATTTACATACAATAAATCATACATGTATGAAGAGTACATTTCAAATGACATGAATATCAACAAGTGTGTACTCCTGCACAATGACTACTGCATTGAAGATATGGAACATTTCCATTACTCCAGAAAGTCATGCCACTTTGCAGTCAGTACCCCAACAAACTTAATCCTGGGAAATCAGTAATCTGATTTATATCACTATAAAGAAGTTTTTACCTATTCAATAATGTTATATACATGGAAAGCCTGTAGAGAGTAATCTTTTGTGCCTAGTTTCATCCATGTTACTGCCTATATCAATAGTTTGTTCCTTATTGTTGTTCGACTGTACATGTTTAGTTATCTATTGCTGCATAACAAATTACTTAGTGGCTTAAAACAACAATTTATTGTCTCACAGTTCCCATGGGTCAAGAAATTAGACACAGCTTAGCTAGGTGGCTCTCCCACAAAATCTTCCACAATGTTCCAATCAAGGTGTTGGCTGGGGCTGCATTCTCATTTTAAAGTTCATCTGAGAATCAGTCCATTTTCTAATTCACAAAGTTGTTGGCAGGATTTAGTTTCTAAAGGGCCTTTGGACTAAGGGCCTCATTTCCTCTCTGGCTCTTCATAATGTTGATGGATTGTTTCCAATAATAGGCTTTTATGAACAAAACTGCTTTGAAAATATATGTACAAATATTTTTGTGAAAGTATATTTTCATCTATTGTGAGTAAATACTCGAGAATAGAATGGCTGAGTCTTATGGTAAGTATATGTTTGTAATTAAATATTTTTCCAGAATGCTTGAATTTTAGAAATTAATATAGATGAATATAAAAAAATTGTCACCAGCAAAATATGAGTTCCAGTTGCTCCACATAGTCTACATTATTAGTCTTTGTAATTTGAATCATTTTATTAGGTTTTATTTTGTACTTCCTGATGACTAACAATGTTGGACAACTTTTCAGGTGTTTATTGACAGTTTCATATCTACTTAAAAAACATCTTGTATCCAAACATTTTGCACATTTTTAATTGGGTTGTTTATCTTATTATTTTGAGTTTTAGGAGTTTTTAAAATATACATTCTGGATACAAGCTAGTCATTAACTATAAGCATTGTGAATATTTTAACCCAATTGTTAGCTTACCATTTTATTTTCTTAATAATGTCCTTCAAAAATTAGAAGTTTTTAACTTTGTTGAAGTCCAGTTGTACAATTGTTTTCTATTGTGATCTGTACTCTTTTTTTTTGTCTAGCCTAAGAAATTTTTGTCTACTCCAATATTGCAAAGATTTTTCTGCTAATTTTTATTTTAGATGTTTCAGATTTTGGATTCATGTTTATGATCCATTTCAAATTATTTTTTGTGTATTATGTGAGGTAAGAATCAAGGATCCTGCCCTAACCAGTTTGGCTCAGTGGATAGAGCGTCGGCCTGAGGACTGAAGGGTCTCAGGTTCAATTCCGGTCAAGGGCATGTACCTTGGTTGTGGGAACATCCCCAGTAGGGAGTGTGCAGGAGGCAGCTGATTGATGTTTCTCTCTCATTGATGCTTCTAACTCTCTATCCCTGTCCCTTCCTCTCTGTAAAAAATCAATAAAATGTATTTTTTTAAAAATAGAATCAAGGATCCTCAGTGATATATCTTGGGATTTTTGTTGGAAATCAATTGACCATATATGTTTGGGTCTATTTCTGGACTATCTATTTTCGTCCATTGATTATATATATATAAATTGTAATCCTTACCCTCACTGCCTTGGTCACTGTTGCCTATAGCTATGATTCCTTCAGACTTATTTTTCATTTCTATGATTGTTTTAGCTATTCTAAATCTATATAAATTTTGGAGTCATCTTGTCAATTTCTACAGATGCCTGCTTGGATTTTTATTGCAATTGCATTGAATCTGCAAATCACTTATAAAAAGAGTATTGACATACTAACATTACTGAGTCTCCTGATCAAGTAACATGATATAGTTCTATCATTGATATTTCTTTTCATTTCTCTCAACAGTGTCTTGTCTTTAATGGACATGTTTTAGACATATTTTGCTAGTCCTATTGCTAAAACTCTCAGCTGTTGTTAATAGTATTGGTTTTATTTTATTTTGTAATTTTAATTGTTTACTGCTAATATGTAAAAATACAATTGTTTTTTGCAGGTTGACCTTACATCAATATGCAAGTTTTTAATTTTGCTGAAATCCAATTGTGTAATTGTTTTCTTTTATGGTCTATGCTCTGTGTGCTCTAACAACATTGTTAAACTAATTAGTTCTAGTAGCTCTTTTGTAGATTCTTTAGAATATTCTTTGTAAAAAGTCTTGGTGTCACCCTGGCTAGTGTGGCTCAGTTGGTTGGAGCATTGTCTCAGATTAGATTCTTGATCGGTGTACATACCTAGGTTGTGAGTTTGATCCCCAGTCGAGTTTGCTCGTTTTCTCTCTCTCTCTCTCTCTCTCTCTCTCTCTCTCTCTCTCTCTCTCTCTCTCTCTCTCTCTCTCCAGGAAGATTTTTAAAAGCCATGCTGTTTGTGATTAAAGTGCATGTTATTAAGTAAGAGTGATGAGAGTGAACACCCTGCCCTTATTTCTAATCTTCTCTGTAAGATTATCATAAAACCTCTTTATCTCTGGAAAAGTTAGCTGAGATTTTTATTTTAAATCATGAATGAGTATTGACTTTTGTCAGATATTTTTATGCATCTGCTGGAATTATAATATGTTTTTTCTCTTTTATTCTGATAATAAGTGAAGTGTATTATTTGATTTTTGAATGCTAAACCAACTTTGCATTCCTGGGGTAAACTTCACTTGGTCCTCATCCTTGTTTTATATTTATAGACATTATATGTTAGTAATTTGATGAAGGTGAGGATTTTGCATTATTCATGAGGGTATTGGTTTATTTTTTCTATACCAGGTTTTGGTGGCAAAGTTATTCTGGATTCTTTAAATGAGTTGTGGGGAGTTTTGGTGTCCTCTAATTTCTGAAAGACTTTGTCAAATGTAGGTATTGTTTTGTAAATGATAGAGTTCACCAGTGCCTTTGTGGGCAAAATTTTTTTGTTATGAATTTATTTTATTTTATAGATATAGATCTATTCAAATTTTGATTCTCCTTTAGTTTGGAATGTTTTGCTTTATGCAGAATTTGCCCATTTCATTTATGTTATTGATTTTATTGGCATAAATTTGCTTATGACATTTCATCATTATGTGTTAATGTTTGTATAATCTGTGGTAATATCTTTAGTTCAAACCTTATATTGGTAATTATTTTTTTCTTGGTTCATTTATTAGAAGTTTAGTGATCTTACAATATTTTCAAAGAACCAATATTTGCCTTTGTTATTTTTTTCTGGCTTTTAAAAAATATTTTTTATTGATTTCAGAGAGGAATAGATAGAAAAGAAACATCAATGGTGAGAAAATCATGGATTGGCTGCCTCCTGCATGCCCCCTACTGGAGATAGAGCCTGCCTTGTCCGCAATCAAACCTGGGACCCTTCAGTTGACAGGCCGATGCTCTATCCACTGAGCAAAACCAGTTAGGACAATTTTTTTCTGCTTTTTAAAGAAATCAGTTTTCTATTTCATTGTTTTCTGCCTTTATTGTTATTATTTCTTTCCTTCTATTTACTTTGGGTACAATATCCTTTTTTCTCTAACTTTTGTAGATAGAAATTTAGATCATTGATTTTAAATCTCTCTTCTTTTCTAATGTAAGTATTTAAAACTACAGATTTACCTCTAAGCACTGTTTTAACAACATCACCAAATTTGATGTTATCATTGAGTTTGAAATATTCCTAATTTGCCTTGTAATGTCTTTTTTGACCCATAGATTATTTGCAAATGTTGCTTAAAATATTGTTTCTGATTTTTAACTATTTTTTTTGTAGTCAAAGAACATATTCATAAGTGCTATTCATGCAATCCTGGAGCAGGGGTGGGGAACCTTTTTGTGCCAAGGGCCATTTGGATATTTATAACATTATTCAGGGGCCATACAAAATTATCAACTTAAAAATTAGCCTGCTATATTTGGTCAAACATTTAATTAACTCACCCTTAATGCCTTGCAAGACCGGATGTTCCCCACCCCAGCCAGATAGCATGGAAAGTGCTCTCTGACTAAAGAAGGAATAAAGCCTTCATATTAAAATGTTAAGTCAACAAAAGTATTTAGTTTTTCTAATTGTTCCTTACCTGTGGTAGGCTATACTATTGAGTGAGACATTATTCTGGATATTTTTGTGAGGGTATTTTTGGGTGTGATTAACATTTAAAATTGGTGGACTTTGAGTAAAATAGATTGCTCTCCATAATGTGGGTGGGCGTCACCCAATGAATTTAAAGGCCTGAATAGAGCAATAGTCTGACCTTCCGCAAGCCAGAGGAATTCTGCCAGCAGATGGCCTGCAACATTGGCTCTACCTGGGTCTTCAACCTGCCAGTCCACCTTGTAGATTTTGGACTTTCCAGCCTCCATAATTACATAAGTCAATTCCTCAAAATACCTCTATCTATAATCTCCTATTGGTTCTATTTCACTGCAGAACCTGACTAATAGAGGCATTTATTTGTCATTCCCCTAGACTGAAAGTCTCCTCTGCCTCCTTTTCCTCAAAATGGTTCTGGTGACCAGCTTTAAAAATATTTGTTTTAAATGCCTATATATAATTAAATTTAAAATATTTCATCTCAAGATGTGTCAGGAACCCCTCACCTTCAGGTACTCAGCATCTATTTTTGATGATCATCAAGGAGGTGTTAAGAAGCCCAGATATGGGTCTCACAGGAAATGGCTGATAACTAAGGCAAATTGGCATGGAGGAAAAAACACAGGCAGATAAACTGTTCTATAACCATGGACAAGCATCACATTTCTCATGTCTGAAACATAGGAAACAATCTTTACCTCATAGGCTGGCAAGAGGTCACATGGAATAGGCTACTGGCCTACACTACTTTTGGGCAGTATGCTTGGTCTATAACAGGAAATCACCAAAGGTGAGGTTCTGGGAGATCTCTAGAGAGCAAATACCTTGTAGTTGGCATGTGTGTTCTCCCCACCTACCTGTCCACTTCCAAACTGACACATATCAGTGGACATACAATAAATCACTGTAATTGCCTTTCATTGTGTTCTGAAGGTATAAGGACCTATCATCCCCCTAATTCCATAAACCAGGGATAAACATGGTGGACAGTATGGTATATATATTTTTATATTTCATATTCTTTTATATTCTTTTTATTCTTATCAATGTATCTTGACAATATTTCACTTCAGTATATATTAGGCCTATGTGATCTTTTTAAATGGCTACATACTATTCTATTGTATGAATAACTATGTTTTATGGGAGATTGGTGAACATTTTGGTTGTTTTCAAGTTATTGCTTTTTCTTATTTAAAATAAAGTTGCTTTTCACCAACAAAGTTTATGTAAAGATCAAGTGCTCAATACATTTTTGCTGAAGGATAAAAAAATTCAGTGAGAAATCTTATACCATTGTTCTTTAGCATGCTTCTTATTGGTTACTTAGTTAAATTCTGAGATGTGATGTGCTAAATTTGCCTGCAGAATCATTGTACCATTTTATATTTCCAGTAATAGTATAGGGAACTTCCTATTCACATAAAACTTGAAGTTTTATATTCATACTAGAGGCTCGGTGCACAAAAATTTGTGCACTCAGGGGTGTCTCTCATCATGGCCTGTGCCCTCTAGCAATCTGGGACCCCTTGGGAGATGTCCACCTGCTGGCTTAGGCCTGCTCCCCGGGCAATGGGGCCTAAGCTGGCAGCCAGACATCCCTTTGGCAGCCCGGGGGCCCTTGGGGGATGTCCACTTGCCAAAAGGGAGCAAGCCTAAGCTGCAGTCAGACATCCTTAGCTCTGCTGAGGAGGTGGGAAAGGCTCTCGCCACCACTGCTGTGCTGGCAGCTGGCAGCCTGGTTTGTGGCTTAGCAGAGCTCCCCCTGTGGGAGCGCACTGACCAGCAGGGGGAAACTCCTGCATTGAGTGTCTGCCCCTTGGTCATAGTGACCAGTCATTCCCAGTGGATCTGCTGTTAGGGTCAATTTGCATATTACTTTTTTATTATACAGGATAGAGGTCTGGTGCATGGGTGGGGGCCAGCTGGTTTACCCTAAAGGGTGTCCCAGATCAGGGTGGGGTTCCCACTGGGGTGCCTGGCCAGCCTGGGTGAGTGGCTGATGGCTGTTTGGAGGCTGGCCACATCCCTTTCAGGATGGGAGTCCCTGCTGGGGTGCCTGGCTAGCCTGGGTGGATGAGGGATTGATGGCTGTTTACAGTCTGGCCATGGCCCCCAGCAAACCAAGCTTCCAGTGAGGCTGTCTGAAAGCAGGTATCTGGGATTTATTTACTGTATTTTCTGGCGTATAAGATGACTGGGAGTATAAGACGACCCCCAAATTTTGAGAAGATTTTCCTGGGTTAAAAAGTCTGGATAGAGACCGTATGTGGCACAAAAAGGAGCTGACCGGAGACACTTGTGGTCTCCATCCGGCTCCATTGAAATGAATAGAGTGCAGCCATTCTTGAGCTCCCCCCACCCTATGTGGCTACTGCAGATTTTCTATTCTGGCTTGGAAGTTTCAGCACTCACCCTATAAGATGACACCAAGCGTATAAGATGACCCTCGACATTTGAGAAGATTTTCCTGGGTTAAAAAGTCATCTTATAAGCTGGAAAATACGGTATCTTCTATAATTGAAACTTCGTTGCCTTGAGCGGAGGCCACAGCCAGGGAAAGTGGGAAGCTTGGCTTCTTCCATCGCCAGGGCAACCAAGCCTCCTGCTTGCTTCAGCTCTGTGGCTGCTGACCATCATTTTCGTTGGGTTAATTTGCATATAGTCACTCTGATTGGCTGGTGGTCATGCGTTGGGGTGTAATGGAGTGACACCAATTTGCATGTTTCTCTTTTATTACATTAGACTAGGGGCCAGGTACACAAAATTCGTGCACTGGGGGGTTCCTCAGCCCAGTCTGCCCACTCTCACATATTGGGAGCCCTCAGGAGGTGTCCTACTGACAGCTTAGTCCCGCTCCCTGCTCCCCTTGGGGAGTGGGCCTAAGCCACAGTCTGGGCACCCTTTGTGGGAGGCGACCAGGCTAATCAGGGGAAGCCACCAGCCCCATTATCCGGCTGTCACAACCACTGCCAGTCACTGCAGCCACCAAGGTGTTTTCAGCAACATGGACTCCAGTCCCTTCACCATGAAAAAAATGACAACTTTCTTTAGGCATTTTCAAGATGTGTCTTTCATAGGATATGGCATTTCTTTCTATTTTTTTTATCCTCACCTGAGGATATGTTTTCATTGATTTTTAGGGAATGTGGAAGAGAAGGGAAAAACAGAGAGAAACATCAAAGTGAGAGGAACACTTTGGTTGCCTCCTGCATATGCCCTGACCTGGGCCCTGGCCAGGGAGTAGCCTGCAACCTAGGTACATGCCCTTGGTCAGAATTGAACCCAGACCCTGCAGTCAGCAGGCTGAGGCATTATGCACTGAGCCAAACTGGCTAGGGCAGGATATGACATTTCTTAGCCCTCCAGCAGTGGACCTTCATTTTTTTCTCCAGGAGTGTGGTGGAAAAACCATAATTGCCTTTTTGGATTCTTATTACCCAAGTTACTAAGAATATTACTAGTGGCATACAGGGAGCTTAGCCAATGAGAGGTGTTTCCTCTGTAGTTCACTCCCATCACTGGCTCCACCCCCGACCCTCCAATCCCAACTCCACACCTGCCCAGGCCTGTAACCTCTGGCCAAGGATGCAGGCCTAGGCAGGGGACACCCAGACCCCTGAAATCACCGGCTCCAACCCTTCCCAGGCCTGCAGCCTCTGCCTGAGGATAAGATGACACCAGGCTATAAGATGACCCCCAACATTTGAGAAGGCTGCAGGCCTGGGCAGAAGACCCCCAAGTCCCTCTGATTGCCAGCTTCACAGAGCCCAGGCCTCTGTGATCACCAGCTCTGATCCTGCCCCTTGCCATTGCTGGCTCTGGCTAAGCCTGCAGGCCTAGCCAGAGGACCCCCAGACTCCTGCATTGTCAGCTCTGCCCTTGCCCAGACTCCTGTGATCGCAGGCTCTGCCCCTGCCCCTCTGATCACTTGCTCTGCCCCTGCCCAGGCCCTGAGATCACTAGCTCTGCCCCTGCCCCACTGAAGCCTCTGGCCAAGGCTACAAACCTGGGCAGGAGACCCCCCAGACCCCTGCCATTGCCAGCTCCACCCTTGAGCCTCTGGCCAAGGCTGCAGGCCTGGGCAGGGGACCCCCAGGCCCCTGCTTTGCTGGCTTCACTGGTGCCCAGACCCCTGCAATTGCAGGCTCCGCCCATACCTCCGATCACTGGCTCTGCAGAGCCCAGGCCCCTGTGATCTCTGGACTTGCCCATGCCCAGGCCTGAGGCCTCTGGCCCATGTCTTATGCCTGGGTAGGGCACCCTCATACCCCTCTGATTACTGGCTCTGCCCCTGCCCCCTCCGGTCACCGGCTCTGCCCTTGCCCATCCCTGAGGCCTCTGGTGAAGGCATCTGGCCTGGGCAAGGGACCCCCAGACCCCTCTGATTGCCTGTTCCACCACTCGGCCTTCCCCACCACTTGCCTGGCTAACAGGCTTGACCACTTCAGTGGTGGGGCTGAGCCAGACTGGACACTGCCATCTTGTGGCTATGGGCACCGCCATCTTGTGGCGAAGGGGGCCACCATCTTGTGGCTATGGGGGAAGCCATCTTTATGATGGAGTGATGCCTAATTTGCATATTACTTTTTCATTAGACAGGATTGGTTTGAATGAGGATCTAATACCACATACACATTACCCTTCCTTGATATGTCTGTTAGGTCTCTTTTAATGCAAAGTTTTCTTTTTCATCACTTTAAAATATATTTTTATAGGAAAAACATATATGTACATGACAGAAAATTTACCATTTTAAATGTACAATTCAGTAACATTAGGCATATTCACTGTTGTGCAACCATCACTACTATCTATCTACAGAACTTTCTTCATCTTCCCAAACTAAAACTCTATATCCATTAATAATAATTTCACATTCCTCCCTTCCCCCAGCCCTTGACAACCACTATTTTACTTTCTGTTTCTATTAATTTGCCTACTCTAAGCAGTGAAATCATACAATACTTCTCTTTTCATGCCTGGTTTATTTCGCTTAGCATAATATATTTAAGGTTTATATATGTTGTGGCATGTGTCAGAATTTCATTCCTTTTTAAGACTAAAATATATATATATATATATCTCACTTGTTTATTCACCTGTGGGTGGACATTTTATATTCTGAAATCAACTCTGTTTATATTAATCTAGCCACCCTTATTTTCTTACGACTAGTATTTCCATACTATTTTTTTCATTCTTTTACTATTAACCCATTTGTGACTTTATATTAAAGTGTGCTTCTCATAATAATTACATGAGTGGTTAGAATTTTTACCCAATCTTTCAATCTCTCACTTTTACTTGGAGTACTTAAACAATTAATATTTATTGCAATTATAATGTGATTGAGTTTAAATCTAGTATTTTGCTATTTGCTTTCATATGCCATCTTTTCATTGTTGTTTCTTTTTACCCTCTATCTCTGCTTTAAAAAAATAGTTAAAGCTATTTTATTTTATTTCCACTTTGACTGATTAACTATAACCCTTGACTTTATTTTTAGTGGTTGCTCTAAAGTTTATAATATGCATTAACTTACTACAATTTATCATCAAGTACTACTATACCAATTCATGTAAGAACTATACAATGGCGTACTCTCCCTTCCCACCTCTGACCTTTCCACATAATGCCTCTCTGTTATCACTTTTGAGTCCCATCAGATAAGGAGATCGGTAAATGTTGCCGGAGTGGTCCAGGAATTTATGGCTTCTTGCATTACTGGACTGGCAATGGAACCAAAGTGAGAACTGAAAGGATTCCTAAGATCCTTAGGAGGTAATCATTGAGACCTGTGGTTTATTGGAGCACTTGATATTTGTTAGTCATATACTAAATGCTTTATATAAATTATATCATTTAATCATGACAACTCTGTAAAGTACTTAGAACTATTAGCCACATTTTATAGATGAGGCACAGGGAACTTAATTTTTTTATTTTTTATTAATATGTATTTTTATTTCAGACAGGAAGGGAGAGGGAGAGAGAGAGAAACATCAGTGATGAGAGAGAATCACTGATCAGCTGCCTCCTGTACGCCCCCTGTGGGATTGAGCCTGCAACTGGGGCATGTGTCCTGACCTGAAATGAACTGTGACCTACTAGTTCATAGGTCAACAATCAACCATTTGAGCCACACCAGCCCAGCAAGGCACAGGGAACTTTAAATATCCAATCTTTAACTCCCAGGTTAAACAATAGGTAAGTAAATGCAATTAATTCAAACTCAGATCTGTTCAAAACTATACTTCTCACTAACAATGTCAAAATCTTCAGCACCTGTAGCCCTCCAGCCATTTTAAAACCATAAGTCTAACCAACTTCATGAAAAGCTGTTCTCAGAGAATTCAGGAGTTCTCCATTCCACCAACAAATCTTTGGCCTCTATCACAACTAACCATCTACTCTAATAAAAGAGTAATATGGAAATTAATGGTCTCTCTGAGACACCTAAGCCACGCCCACCAGCCAAGCCACACCCACCAGCTAATCAGAGCGGCTGTATTAACCCAGCCAAGATATAGGCTGGCAGCCATGGAGCAAGCAGCGGTGGGTGTGGCGCAGGCAGTGGCAGGGGCAGGGCAGGTGGTGGTGGGTCCGAGGTGCAGGAACCAGGCCTGCAGGGTGGTCGGCAAAGTACCCCCGAGGCTGTGAGCCCCACCTTGGCGCTGGTGCTGCTGGGGTCCAAGGCTCACATTGTCAGCAGGCGCTTGCTCAGGCGCTGGGCTGAGGCTGGGAGCAAGGGGTGTCCCAATGAGCTCCGAGGGCGTCGGGCCGAGCAGGGCGTACTTCGGGGGCTGGCAGCGGGCAGGTCCGGGAGGCAGACTGGGGAGCTGAGCACAGTGGGTTGGTGAGGGGCAGAGGGGGAAGTGGAGAGAAGGGAGGGAGGTGGGAAGACACGGGTGGGGGGTACCCGAGCCCTGTGGCTGTGGAGGTGCTGGAGCTGCTGGGGTCCTAGGAACAGAGACAAAGCCCACAGGGGGCCCAGCACCCAGCAGACCCAAGCTCAGCCTCAGCGCTGGGGTTGAAGGAGCCGAGACACAAACCTTCAAGTGGGCTCTGCACCCAGCAGCTCCAAGTCCCAGAGCCGTGGAGGCGCTGGGTCCACTGGGGCTACAGCAGAGACACAAACCTGCAGGAAACCTGTGGAAAGGGAGATAAACTATCATAACTTTATCTCCCTTTCCACAAGATGAGAAAACCGACCCTGATTTATTTAGTGATATGGCCCACACCTTTCTACAAGCACAGGGTATGTTATGACCACTCCCAGGAAGGTCTGCTCAGAATGCTGTCTCCAGGGAATAACACTACTGTGGCAAATCATCTAAGAAAGGAAACAAGCTTTTGTTGGGTTTATTCTGAAGGTCAGAGAACATGACACCCCAACATATGCTGTGTTGTTATGTTGATGATCTTGAGCTGCAGATGCTTGAAAAACAGCAAATGCAAGGAGAGGCTTTCACTAAAGTCTCCTGATCTGCCTAAAATCGGACCCCCACAAAAGGTTCCCTCGATGGGAAAAGTGTCATCAACCAGTGAAGACTGACTCCTGTCACAGGAGACTACAAGTTGACATCACACCCAAACTTTGTTACAAACTATCTCCCCCACCCCCATTCATCTTTCCTAAGACTCATGTACTCTCGTCTAAGAGGCCTGGATATCCCGTCCCCTTTCCCTAGGAAGAAGGTATTTAAATCTGGATTCTGAGCCACCTTGGGGAGTTAATCATTTTTCCCTGGGATCTCCCACATATACACGAGGTACACATGTTAATGAACTTTTGTTTTTTTCTTGGTAATCTGTCTTTCATTACAAGGGCCTCCGCTAAGAACGCAGAAGGGTAGAGGAACATTATTTTTCCTCTTCCGTAATTCTATCTCGGGAAATCAAGTTCCAGGCTGAACAGTGAGTTTGGCTCAAGTGCTAAGCAGTCCCGGCTGAGGGGAGGGAAGCTTCTAGGGGGAAATCAATGATATTGGCATCAAAGTAGGACAGAGGGCACACACATGGTTGCTGGTGGGAGTTTAAAGTGGTTCAACATTTTTGGAGGAGAATTTGGCAAAATCGATATAAATGCTCAAGGTACATCCAAGAGTCTTCTTCTAGGAATCTCATCTGCTGAGATAAAGCACCAGTGCATAAGCCCTGGTCAGAACCCAGGATGATACTGTGGGCTCCCCTTCCACAATAGGAAAACCTGCTAACAACCTGCATTTTTAAGACAAGGTGGCATCTATACCAATTAAAAGGTAATATGCTAATTAGACTGAACATCTTCCAGATGACCTTCCGGACGTCCTTCCGGACAAAGCCATGGTGGCAGGGCTGAGGCAGGGGCAGTTACAGGTTACCAAGCAGGCAGAGAGCAGTTAGGGGGATCAGGCCAGCACGCAGGGAGCCAGCAGCCCTGAGGGTTCCCAGATTGGAGAGGATGAAAACCAGGCTGAGGGACACCCCCCTAGGTGCACCGGGCCCCTAGTTCCTTAATAACTCTAATAATAGTTCATCCTTTTTAAGTCCTCTTCTCTCTTTTAAAGTGTTTTCTGGAACCATTTACTAGTATATAAAACTTGTTAGTGGCAACTTTGCATTCATAATGAGCCACAGTCTTCCTAAAAACAATTTTGTATTTTGCTTGTTTTAAATATATTTTTATTGATTTTAAAGAGGAAGGGAGAGGGAGAGAGAGAAATAGAAATATCAATGATGAGAGAGAATCATTGATCTGCTGCCTCCTGTGCTTCTAATTACCCACTGTGCCTGAATAAGGTCTAAGGATAGAGATGAAAAACTATTTGATTCTGAATGAGGGTGTTGAGGAAATGTAGGATTTTTTAATACATCACTGAAGGAAATAAAAGGGCATGGTACAAACTTGGATAGAGAGTACTGTCCAAGCATTCATCCGAGGGGAAAAGCCATAAATCATTCCCCAACCCCAGGTGCAGCACAGACCAGAAACCAGCCACAATGATAAACTCCTGAAACAATGCTGAGATCCTGAAACTGCTTGCTCATCCGGAGCCCCCTGGCACCAGCAACGCCTGGGGGGTCTTGGGCAAGACTGGAAAGTTACAGGTCAGCGAACTTCTGACCACTCCCTCATACCAAACCCCTCTCCTCATCCACCTGCCTCAGGCCTTAAAAACGTGGCTGGACTCGGTCCGGGCGTGGCTCCACCGACCTCTCTCCCTTCCCGGGACCGGTGGACTCACCTGTTTGCTCCCAATAAAGGTCTGACTGATTTTCATTTGGCTCAGTTTTTAATTCTTCGACGGCTTAATTAAACAAGTACGTGATACTGAGATTGAACTAGTAAATTTTTATTACTGACTTTTGCAATCTAAAATATCTAAGGGCAAGGTACTGTGGAATTATGGCTTCAGTAGATCACTAAATAAAAGTGTTTCACATATCTAAGAGTGCTTCAAGAGGGTAGCCTATCCAGCTGCCCTGTACATTTTAAACATCAAAAAATGTGGAGGGTTTTATTCATCTAATGACTCAGCAACAGAAACAGGTGGCTGGGTCTTTTTATCTTCCAATTTTGAATCTTTTTTCCAAATGTACATATTTGGATTCTATTTCTGATTGCTATTGTAGTTCTGATTACTAAAAAAATACAATAAATTTATAGAAAAGGATAAGAAGTTATCAGAGCAAAGGTGAAAAACAAAATCCCAATCATTGACTTTTTCAGTTTACCCTACCTGCTCCAATTTTGTTTTGTCAATGTAAGAAATATTCAAACATGTAGAGAATTTTTGTGAGTTTATTTGAGCCAAACTGACAATTTCAAGGAAGTAAAATCTCAACAGATTGAGAAAGTGCTCCAGAAAGTGGCAGTTTTGCACCTTATTTAATACATTACAATCAAAAAAGAAGACATCAGTGGGTTACATGAAATTCATTGGTGATAGATTAGGGAGGTGGGAGAAGGCAAAGAGGGGAAACCTCTGGGATTGGATAAAAAGTAAAATGATAGATACTTATTTTACATAGGTAGGCACAGGATAGTTAACAGTCAACAATTAATATGATTTGCAGTCTCTGCTCTGGTGCAATGCCTGTGCTTTGAGGGATGGGGGGGTGGGGAAGTAAATTACTTTGTTAATGCAAAGGCAGATTTATCAGGTATGTTATCCTGGATTCAAAAAGACAACAGACAGGCTTAGTTAAGGTGAAGATTGACCTTCGTTAGGGAAAAATACTGTCTTAGGATGTGACTACCCACCATGAACCACTTTTAGTTTAAAAGTTTTAATTTGAGAGCATTGTAGGTGGTTACTTTAGGTCTCTGAGTTTGTAAGGCCGACATGCAGGACTCTCCTGAACTTGTCAGGTTAGCACATGGCCCTTTTTTGTCAGTAGTTTCAAGAATTGAACTGCAAAGGAAATGGTGGCTATTACTGACTGGTGGGGGTAGGGTGGGGGGAAGATTGTTACCTTACTGTTCTTGTGGCTTAGAAGAGAATGGCTAATCCTCTCTGTCAACATAGCCACTAAAAACGTAACAATGGTTGATATGACTATGGGAAGATGCAACCCTTCTCTGGTAATCAGAGAAAGACAAATTTTAGCCACAGAAAGAAGGGGCCACTCTTGACTTCTGGCTTTAACAATGACAAAAATGAGTGACAGGGCCGGGTGTTGGGTGGGGGTGGGAAGTTGATTAGCCATTGCACTTCTGCAGCACAGCTGGTGGGAGGGGAAAATGAGAACCAGAGTTAGAGGATGACATAATACTCACGTGACCAAGAGCTGACATGAAGTTCCTATATTCTCCGGTTTTTTTCTCCTCTGGGTACCAGTTCCTTACTGTCCTGCAGGCATTGGTGCTTGTGGCCAAGAGAAGGAGGACGTGAATTCCTTAAATCCCAGCAGGTTGGTGGGAGGGAACCGTTGGTCCCCCTGAGGTGGTAATGGCTGAATCTAGCGGCTTTCCTCAAACCTCTGCAGACTCATTGGAGATAATTATATTTTTTGAAAGGGGGTAGAAAGGGAGGCTGAAGTAGGTGGAAGTCTCCTGAAAGACACTCAGAGATTCAATTACAGTTTAGAAATAATCAGCTTCTCTCAGATTGGTAAGCTTTCTTTTTATCCATATCCTTTTCTCCCCAATTCTGTTCAAGGAAATGAGGTGTGGGCTGGTGTGTGGAGAATGGCTGGAATTCTGGGGTGCAGACAGAAAAATTTAGCGATAAATATAAAATAATTAATCTCATTCAATGCCAGCCTGAGAGGGTGGGGAGGGAGGGAATAGTGGGCCTTGCAAGAACTAGGCCCAAGGGTTAGAGGGATGGGAATGGAGACAGAGATCCAGGAGGAAGGGATAGGGACCTGAGGGGAGCCAGGAGGTAGGAAATGTTGGGCAACGATGGTTATGAGGGTCCTGGATTCCAGATAATAATGTGCCTCTTACCATTGGAGCTGGCGAATCCCCCAGAGAACTCTCCCTCCCCTTCCCCCTTCCTTTCTGTCTGCAGGTTCCAGGATCTGGGTTCACAGACATCTCCAGGCAAGAAAAAGAGGAAGAAACTATCCTTATTTCTCACAGGTCAGAGAGAGGGAAATACTAGACCTGGGTCTCTGAGCATGGGAATTGGGAAGGTAGCGAGCTGTTAAAATTTGCAGGCTTACAGTTCACTCTTGGTCTGCCATTAGCCTTGTCTGCTGGATAAATGGTGGGCTGCTGAGGGAGGGGAAAGTAGAGAAGAGGGAGGTTTGGGAAGGGGTGGAATCTCAAACTTCTGAGGGCTGGACCTGTTTGGCAGAGGTGGGGAATTAGGCGAGCATCTTGCTTCAGAGAGAAACTGACAAGCAATTTTACTCTACATTTTCTCCCTAGACTTAAACAGGAAACAACTACATCATGCAAAAACCCTGCAAAGAAAATGAAGGGAAAGCCAAGAGCCCCGTGCCAAAGAGAGAAGAATGCCCCTATGGAGAATTTGAACACCAGCAAACTGAAGGGAATTTTAGGCAAAGACTGCTTCAGTCTCTCGAGGAATTTAAAGAGGACATAGGTTATAGGCATTTTAATAATGAAGAAATGACAAGAGAGGGAGACGAGATGGAAAGGTGTTTGGAAGAGATAAGGGGTCTGAGAAAGGAGTTTAGGGCTCTGCATTCTAACCATCGGCATTCCTGAGGCCGTCCTTATCACATTTGATACATTTCCCCCCTGAATTCAATTATTTTCTGTTGTTAATATAGCTACCACTGGGTTCTGTTGGTGTGCATTTTCTTGCTAAATATTTGTATCATTTTACTGCAATTCTTCAATATTCCTTTGATTTACATATGATTCTTGTTACCAACATCTCATCTTTTGACCCAATCTCATTCATTTAATAAGATGTTTCATTCATTTGCATGAGAAGATGCTCATTGAATATTGTAAAGTGAAAAAACAATACATTGTAAAACATATATACACACATATATATATACACATAGAATGACCACTTATATGCATTATGATGCAAAAAATCTGAGTTATTATACACCAAAACATTAATAGTGACTCTCTGTGTGATCTGTACTTTATTTCTTCTTTTTAACCTATCTGTATCTTCTCATTTTCCAAAAAAATGAATATATATATATATATATATATATATATATATATATATATGTGTGTGTGTGTGTGTGTGTGTGTGTGTGTGTATGTGTGTGTGTGTGTTACTTGTGTCACAAAAAGCTAAAATAAACAGACACAGTTAAAGAACTTGTAAATGGCATTTGAAAGGCAGTGAAAGACTTAATAAACTGTTATAACAGAGCTAGGAATATAAACTTCAAATCACCTCTGGATCTCTTAGCCAGAGGAATAAAACTGGCAATTATTACAGGCACACTTGCTTAAGACCTGGTCTTTTCATGGGAAAATATTTGCCTCAGAGGGCAGCTGTGGGGAAGAAAGGAGGGACTCTGAGTTGTGCTTGGTGGGCTCATGTTCCCACCTGTGTAGGACCCCAACCCACCACAGAACATAGTAATTTGAGGGAGGGTCTGGGCATGACTCAACCCGTGATCCAGAACAAGTCCAATAGGTAGGGAGGTAGGAGTTTCCATGTCAGTCCTGAGCTGGTGAGCTCCACCCCTGTCTCCCTTGGGTCCTGCCAAGTCTGCTGGCTCCTTTGCTCTCAGCTGGCCCCACTGCTGATAGGGCACTGGAGCTAAGTGCCAATCCCCACTGAATTACCTGGAGTCCCCAGTGGGTTGAACCCCCCACTCTGTTTTCTGAAGCCTCGGTCTCCTTTATAATGACACTTAACACAGGTGGGGATTGTCCTAGGAATACTTGTTAGCAAAACAGCCCCTTTCATTTTTCAGTGCCACAATCCCTTCTCTCCATAGGAGTCAGACATGATGAGTCTATTTTGGGGGTGGGACTCTGATAGAAGGTTGAGTAAAAGATAGCATGCTGTAGTCAGAGTTTTTGCTCTAAATCTAAGGACTAAGGTTTTGTCTCCCTTTTCTTGTGAAATATTCTCTTCCTGAAGGCTCCTGGCAGGCCTGCCTTACTCATTCAGAAGAGTCTTTGGAACATGTGTAAATTATACAAAGTGATTTAGGAAATGTATCTAAAGGAACAATCTCTCTCTCTCTCTCTCTCTCTCTCTCTCTCTCTCTCTCTCTCTCTCTCTCCCCTCTCTCCCTTTCTCTCTTTTTTCTCTCTCTCTCCTTTCCCCTGATGAAACTTGTAAAAATTCTTTGTGAGACTAATATATATATAATATATAACATATTATTTATATAAAATATATACTTTCAGTGTACATATATACATGTGTTATATATTTAGTGTATATATGTGATAATGTGTGTATATATTTTAGTCTTATAAAGTATATGTATATACATATGTATATAAACATACGTATTTTATTTCTGACTGCATAAAGTTGGCAGTAATCTATTTCTAGAAAAATAGGAAAGGGATCATTCACCAAACTCAGTCTATACAATTATTGCAACATTGTATAACAGACCTCTTAACAAATTTAGCTCGTTACATCTGGAGTGCTTATTAAAAGTGCAAAATTCAGCTGTACTGTCATGGATCAGTGATTGATGTCAATCTATGAACTAAGAGGTCACCTTCGATTTCCGGTTGGGCCACATGCCCGGGTTGCAGGCTCGATCCCCAGTGTGGGGTGTGCAGGAGGCAGCTGATGAGTGATTCTCTGTCATCATTGATGTTTCTATCTCTCCCTTTCCCTCTCTAAAATCAATAAAAATTTAGTTTAAAAAATAAAATGTTGAAATGAAAATTAAGTAAGAAAAAATGTATAATTTGTGATGTGATTATCTTCTTAAGCATAAAGGAAAACATATCAAAGGTCCAAAGACAAATACCCTGGGAGAAAATATTTGCAGTACCATGACAGATCATGGAAAAATATCTCTAATACTGCAATAGCTTTTACAAATGAAAAACAAAAAGACAAACAAAGCAGTAAAAAATGTACATTCTATATGACCCAGCACTTCTATTGTTTTGTATTATCATAGAGATATAGATACACATGAACACAGGAAAGCATAGATAGATGTCTATTGTGGCATTGTTTTTAAGAGTCAAGATATTTAAGATAGCCTGTCATCAAAAGGGAAATTTTAAATAAACTGTGGTCTATCTATACCAAGAAAACTACACAGTAGTTGAAAAGAATGAATTTATTATATTGCTACATCTTCAGGATTATCTTCTATAATAAAAGTCCAGCGATTGAATGGCAGAACAACCGGAATGACTGGAACAACCGTGGCCCCTCCACCCAGCTGGCCTCACTCCAGACTGGCCCCCATCAGGGCAGGCTGACTGGATCTCACCAGTGCACGAATTCATGCACTGGGCCTCTAGTTGTTAAATAAAGACATTATATATTTTATGTCGCTATTATCACAAGTAATAATGTCACATTAATGAGTTACTTAGTTCATCTTTTTTTGTTAATCCTCACCTGAGGATATTTTTTCCCCCATTGATTTTTAGAAAGAGTAGAAGGAAGGGGGAGAGAAAGAAACATTGATGTGAGATGTTTAGGAATCTAACCTGCTTCTGAGGTACATGCCCTTGACCAGGAATCAAACCTGAGACCTTTCACTGCTTGGGCCAATGCTCTAACAGCTGAACATACCAGCCAGGGCTACTTAGTTGATTTTAACATACTTTAATCACACCTCCAATTTCAATTAATCTCCTTCCCATAATTAAACACTTATCAGTTTGATGATTATCCATCTAGAAACATTTATTTCTGTTTTGTATTTTAACTAAGTATTATAATATTACATTATGACTTTCAGGTGCCCTTCATTATGAATTATAAACCATTAGGATCTTTGGTTATAAAGGAGACTCCTGTACAATTCAGCTGAAATATGGTCTACGGTGGTTGTGCACATTAACACCTACAACAATAAAAGCATAATATACAAATAGACCAAATGACCAAACAGCAGAACAACTGTCCAGATGACCTTCCAGATGACCATGCTATGCCACCCACTGGCACCAGGCCTGCCAAGGCAGGTGTGATGTGATTGGTCAGGGGTCCGGCCCTCACCCCATGATCGTCCTGCAAAGGGAGGCCCAGGCCACTGGCTAGCGGGCTGTGGCAGGTGGGTGAGGCCTCCCTCTTCGGGGGCAATCTATCGAGGAGCCCTGGCCAGGTGGGCGGGGCCTACCTCTTTCGGGCTCCTGGACTGTGAGAGGGCACAGTCCAGGCTGAGGGACACCCTTCCTCCCAAGTGCACAAATTTCATGCACTGGGCCTCTAGTAAATTTATAATTATTGTTTTATGCATTTGTTTTTTAAGTAATATAAAAAAAGAGGCGTTATAAACCAAATATGCAAAACTACTTACTTTTATATCTACCCATGTAGCTACCTTTACCATTGTTGTTTATTTCTTCATATGATTTTTGAGTTACTTATCTATGTCTTTATTTCAGCTTGGAGGTCTTATATGATTTTGCAGAGGTAAGTACATACAAATGCAAATAAATATATTTTCTATAGTTTGAATGTACCTTACATTACTTAAACCATTCCCCTGTTAATTAACATTCAAATAATTTCTAGGTTTTTCCCATTTAAAACAATTCTGCCTGCAATTAACATGCTTGTACAAATATTAATTTACTGGTATTTTTATTTCTATGGAACAGATTCTGGAAAGTAAGAATTATTAAGCAAAAAGTATGTGTTCTCTTACATTTCCTAGCCTTCTTTGCACATATGTTGGGGCTACCAAATGTAATATAAGACACTTCTAATAATTATAAACATGGCTGGGTGGTCTCTCCACTCTCCTTTCAGTAATCTTGGAAACCATATGTGCCATCTGGAACACATGACTGTGGGATGAATGCAAGCTAGAAACCTGAATAATCAATGGAGAAGAGCCACGCAAAAGAGCCAGTAACTCTCATTAAACTATGACATGAAAGAATAATAAATTGTTCTAAAGCCACTGAGCTAGCCTTTTTCATCTTAATACTAGAGGCCTGGTGCATGACATTCATGCACTGGGGGGCAGAAGGTCCCTCAGCCCAGCTCACACCCTCTTGCAGTCTGAGACTCCTCGGGGGATATCCACGTGCTGGGGAGCAGGCCTAAGTTGGCAGGTGGACATCCCTCAAGGGGTCCTTAGCACTGCCACAGAGGCAGGAGAGGTTCCCCACCACCTCCACTGCAGCACTTGCCAGCCATGAGCCTGGCTTGTGGCTGAGCGTCTCTCTCCCTGTGGGAGCGCAGTTACCACCAGGGGGCAGCTCCTTCATTGAGTGTCTGCCCCTGGTGTCAGTGTGTGTCATAGCGACCAGTCATTCTGCTGTTTGGTTGATTTGCATATTAGGGTTTTATTATATAGTATACTGCTTTCACCACACCTTCAATTTCAATTCCCTGCCCAAAATTAAACACAATTTGATATATGTCCATTTAGATATTTATATATTTCTGTTTTGCATTTTAACTAAATATTATATTTATTGTCGTATTATTTTTACTTAACAATATTCCTAAAGATGCTTCAATATAAGAATCTCATTCTTTTTAATAACTATAGTATTTTTTAAAATATATTTTTTATTGATTTCAGAGAGGAAGGAAGAGGGAGAGTGAGATAGAAACATCAATGAGGAGAGAGAATCATTGATAGATTGCCTCCTACATGCCCCCTACTGGAGATCAAGCCCACAACTCAGGCATGTGCCCTTGACCAGAATCAAACCTAGGACCTTTCAATCCACAGGCCGACCCTCTATCCACTGAGCTAAACCAGCTAAGGCATGACTAGTTTGTTTTTTTTTATACAGGTTGACCACATTTTATTTGCCCTGTCCCTTGTGATGATTTAGGCTATTTTCAATATTTTGGCTCTTACATACAATCCCACAATAGACATCTATCTATGCTTTCCTGTGCATATGTGTACCTATATTTCTATTGTGATACAAAACAGTGGAAGTGTTTGCTCATATGGTATGTACGTATTTTACTGGTTTGTTTATTTACCACACTATAAGCCATAAACATATCCATCACCTCCAAATTCCTGATGCATATTGATACAAAAACCCTCAACAACATAATAGAAAACTAAGCCAGCAGCATATTAAAGAAAACTTTACATCATGATGAATTGGAAATTATTCACAAATATGCAAGGAGTGATTTAACATATGAAAATTACATTAATATAAGAAAATAAAAAATGCATCATTATCTCAATTGATGCAGAAAAAGCATTTGAAAAATTCCAACAGTCTTTCATGATAAAAAAAAACAACAACACTAAAAAACTAGGAATATATAAGAGGATCATCTCAACATAATAAAGGGTATTTATGAAAGGTCAATGCTAAATGATATGCAATATGTGAAAGATGGAAAGCTTTCCATGGAAGATCAAGAACAATACAAGGATAGCTGCTCTCACCACTATTGTACTGAAATTTCTAGTCAGAGAAATTAAGCAAGAAAAAATAATTAATCAAATCTAGGATCCTCATCAAGATGATGCCGCAGGTAAATGCAGTACTGCTAGAATCCTCCAAAAACCACATCAAAATTAAAATGAAAATACAGAACAACCATCATTCAGAACTGTCTAAAATATAGCCAAACAGAATCCAAAAACTAAGAATATAATAAAGAATCCAGATGGCATGGCTCAGTGGTTGAGCATTGACCTATGAATAAGGTGACCAGATGTCCCGCTTTTTAACAATTTGTCCTGCATCCCGCGGCGTTTTAAAAAAGTCTTGATTTTTGGAAAGAATGCACGACAAGCTAGGGAACGGCGGGAGAACGGGAAGGGAATATGCGGTTTTCGGCGGCCAAGTGGTCAATGGTGTCCCGCTTTACCACTGTTAAAATCTGGTCACCTTACCTGTGAACCAAGGTCACGATTCAATTCCCAGTCAGGACGTATGCTGAGTTGCGGGCTCAATCCCCAGTGCGGGGCACACAGGAGGTAGCCTATCACTGATTCTTTCTCATCATTGATGTTTCTACCTCTCTCTCCCTCACCCATCCTCTCTGAAATCAATAAAAATATATT
>PVJC01024966.1:0-25085 GCA_004026665.1 Murina feae | reverse complement strand
GCTCTTAGAATCTCCTTATGGGGCCTTTCAAATATAAAATGGCCAGGTCTCCAGTGTGTATAAAATATCTTCTCCAATGATCATAGCAAAATGTAAAAATAATAAATTGAAAGTTTCCTTCTGGTGGCCCTACTGTGATTTTAAGACAGCTAGAGTTACTCCAATAGTTTACTTATTAATATCATTATATTCACTATATTTACTTTTAAATTAAACTCTGATCACCTATAATAATTTGTTTTAGTGATTTTAGGAATAGCACTCTCTTAAAAAAGATCAATAGTGAAAAACATTTAAGATCTAAATGACTACCTTCAATCTCTTGAACTATTTTTTTTAGTAGTTTGCTTAATCTAAAAAACAGTTCAAGGTTCCTCAATGCCTTGATTAACATTTAGATGTGTCAAATTTCTAGAACATTATTTCCTCGGTATGGTATTTATTTATAATATTAAAAAGTTTTGTTCTTAAGAAAATATCCTGAGTGAAACAGTTTAATATGTTTCTTTTTGATGGGATTTCTAAGCATTTCTTTTAAATGGTGGTATTCATTGTAAATCTCTAAGGGCGGGGTGCATTTTCTACATTTGTTTGACTAGTTTTGAGAAAAGACACCTCAGGGGACAGTTCTATAGAATATGTTTTGGCAAAAACTGATATAGAGGATGTTTTAGTTTCTGTTTACATTTTTCAAAGACATAGTCATTGAGTATACATAAAAAGTGTCAAATATTTCTAGGTTATGAAAGAATGTGTTATCTTAGAGTGAAGCAATCTCATGTGAAATAGACAGATGTGAGATATTTCCAAGTCTGAAATAAAAACAGAACCTCCACCCTAAGTTTCTGTTAGCTTGTGAGTTGATCGTTTAACAGATTTATCTTTGAACAAAATTAGAGGCTGGAAATGGAAATTCTGGTCATTTTAGTTCTGGGAAAACTTGAAGTGACTCAGGAAGATGAATGTGCTTGGGAAAGGGGACTGGTGCTGGGCATCGAGGGAAGAGCCATACTTTTGGAATCTACATGTTGGGGCACATGGCCTCTGAGTCTTCGGGTGGCACATGACCTTGAGAAGATACGGGTTTCCCAAGCTAGACTGAGATTATACCCAAATCATTTTCCCACAGAGGGAAGAGAAGATAGAAGACCACCAGTATGATGCTGATTGATAATATCAAAGGTAATACAAATAGTAATCATATCTCACTCTTTGTGAGTGCCATGGGCTGGGTACTGTGCTCAAATGCTTCATGTGGCTCATTTCATTTAATATTAAAAAATACATAAGGTCAGCTTAATCTCTATTTCCATGTTTTTAGATAAGGAATTTGAGAAGTTGCTGGAGAAGTTGCTCATCTTCCCACATTTATAGCTGGTAAGTGAATGGCGTCAAGACATGTGAAACTGGGAACTCCAACTTCCAAACCACATTTCTAAACACTAAAGCTTTGCCTTCTGGTTGTGTTTGAGCATCAGTAATGAAGTTTCTAGTAAGACGCATGGCTTTGGCATGTTCCTTTTTTATTAAATAGAGGACCCCTGTGGCTAGAGATGTCCCATGTTTGTTGAACACTTACTGTTTGCTAGTTATTGTTTGAATATGGAATTTCCTTCCATTCTCTTATCTTCCAAGAGATGCCACTGTAACTTGTCTCTGTCTCTCAGGTTTAGGGGCGAAGGTATCATCTTAGGTAAGGAGACAGAAAAAGTTTGGTAGGAAGAAAGTGAAGCCTCTTTGGAATAAAGCTGAGAGAAAGTGTGAAAAAATAAATATATTTTAATAAATTCCAAGATATGCAAAAGAGCACAGTGGGATAGATGCTGGAATGTTATTGATGTAGTATGTGATTTTAAAATTAAGTAATAGATGAGGCAAAAAAAACTCACAACACACACACACACACACACACATATACAGTCAACAGTGTGGCGATAGAGAGAGGGGTGGTGGCTAGGTGGAAATGGGAAAAAGGGGATAAATGGTGACAGACAGAGACTTTACTTTAGGCAATGGACATACAATATTGTGTGCAGGTACTCTTTTGTTGAGTTGTATACTTGAAACCTGTATAGTTTTGTAAACCAATGTCACCCCAATACATTCAATTAAAAAAGAAACCAACAACATTATTTGAAGAAGCTTGTGGACAGAGTGAATGATACATTTAAGGTTTCAGAGGCAGGGAAGTTCCTGGTGAATAAAGGTTTTGGGTGTCGCCATAACAATAAGATAATACATATAAATTAATTGCATGTGTGTGTTTATATTGGACTTAATATTGTTGGCTTTTAAACCTAACATTGCTTATCATAATATTTAATCATGTAATCAACTCATTAAAGGTAAGTCTGGGAGAATACTGAAAAAAACATAAATAAATAAAGACTGCGTGGGTGGTCCTGAGTAGTTGAATCCCTTCCTGCAGATGGTGGCAGAATAAGCTTGCATCTGCTGCAGGACCAATCAGTTCTTAAGCTCCTGGAGACATGATTCAATAGAGTTAATGGAGGTGTCATTTCTGCTGTGATCAGATCAGTTACTGTGGTTGATTTCTAATGAGTTCAGAGCTCAGAATTATTTACTAATTTCTCATTTCTATTCCCACTGTCATGGTTCAGGCCCTTGTCACCTCTTGTCTGAACTACCAGCTGGTCTGATTACCTTTGGTGTGACATCTCTCAAAATCAACCCACAGAGTTCAAGGTTCTTGAGGCTCGCTTTTTATCATGTCATTCCTATAATCTAAAGTCTCCAGTGGGTTCCCATCACCTCCTGAATGCAGAGCAGACTTTGTACTCTGGCATCTACGAGTCTCCTGAACTGGCTGAAATCCACCTGTCCTGCCTTATCCCCTTATTAATTTACATGTTCCTTTATCTGTGCCGAACATCAGACATCTGTTGCCTATGTTTCTTCATGCCATCCTCTTTGTTTTGATTTTTGTTTTGTTTTTATCAACTAAAATACCCTTTTCCTCCTTTTTCTCCATCAGCACTCTACATAGCCACTTTATAATTTTTTAAACTGCTTTACTGAGGTATGATTGACACATAATAAACAGTACATAGTTAATATATACAACTCAGTAAGTTGAGGATAAGTTCATATCCATGAAGTTTCACCCTCAAGGCTGTAGACATATCTATCATCTCCCAGGGTTCCTTCCCAGTGCCTGTATTATTATTACTATCATTTTTATTTGTGTGTGTGTGTGTATGTGTGTGTGTGTTGTAAGAATATAAACATAAGATCTACCCTCGCAGCATATTTTAAGTATACAATACATTATTGTTAGCTATAGGCACTGTGCTCTGTAGGTCTCTAGAACTTACATATTTTGCATAGCAGAAACTTTCTACCTTTTAATCATTATCTCTCCATTTACCCTTTCCTCTACACCTTGGCAATACTATTACTCTCTACTTCTATGAGTTTGACTATTTTAGATTTCCATATACAGTATAAGTAAGATCATACAGTATTTCTTTCTTTGTTTCTGGCTTGTCCACTTAGCATGTCCTCCAGGTCTGTGCATGTTGTCAAGGTGACAGGATTTCCTTCTTTTTTATGGTTGAATGGTATCTCACTACATATTTATGTGCCACAGTTTCTTTATCCATTCACCAGTCAATGGACATTTGGGTTGCTCTTGTATGCATTGTTTAATGCCCATTACAAATGTCTCTTCCTTTATAAAGCTCTGATCATTTCAGAAGTCCTCTGAATTTAGTGAATGGATTTATGATCTAACTTTTATGCAGCTAAATAATTTTTTAAATATATTTTATTGATTTTTTACAGAGAAGAAGGGAGAGGGATAAAGAGTTAGAAACATTGATGAGAGAGAAACATCAATCAGCTGCCTCTTGCACACTCCCTACTGGGAATGTGTCCACAACCAAGGTACATGCCCTGACCGGAATTGAACCTGGGACCTTCAGTCCCCAGGCTGACACTCTATCCACTGAGCCAAACCGGTCAGGGCTAAATAATTTTTTTAAGATTATTTCTAGGGTTCATATTTATTACTGGATTTTGAGGTTATTAAGTGCAGAGACTGCATCTTAGTCATCTAAGTGCCCCACAGTGGGTAACCTAGGGCCACAGCACAGTAACTGCTTAAGAAGTAATTGCTATTCTCTCTTGACCTGGCTCCCACCATTCATGAGAATATTATCCGTGAATTCTAAACCCCAAAGGCAAGTGGTTACAATATTTGTTTTTTTTCTATTTGCTCTTCTAGTGCCCTCTATTTGTCTCTTGAAAAATTATCACAATTTGAATTAAGGTCTTAATTTGTATAATTATTTATTGTTGTTTTTTGTAAAGACAGAGACTAAGTTTGCCTAGCTCATCATTGTGTCTTCAGAATTAGCATGATAGCTGGGACCCTGAAGTCATATAATAAATATTTTTTTTAATTTTGTTTTATTGCTTATAGTATTACAACAAGTGTTAGATAGGTCTCCATTTTTCTCCCTTGACCCTCCCCCCTCCTCCCCTTCCCCCCCCAGTGTCTTGTGTCCATTGATTATACTCATATGCATGCATGCAAGTTCCTTCAATTGATCTCTTAACCCATCCCTCTCAACCCTCCCCAGCCTTCCAGCTGTAGGTTGACAGTTCGTTCAATGCTGTTCTGCCTTGTATCTGTTTATTTTCATCAATTTATAGTGGCCTCTATTATCCATAGACGAGTGAGGACATGTGGTATTTTTCTTTCATTGACTGACTTATTTCACTTAGCATAATGCTCTCCAGTTCCATCCATGCTGCTGCAAATGGGAAGAATTCCTTCTTTTTTTACAGCAGCATAGTATTCCATTGTGCAGATGTACCACAGCTTTCTAATCCATTCATCAGTTGATGGGCACTTAGGCTGCTTTCAAATCTTAGCTATGATAAATTGTGCTGCTATGAACATAGGGGTGCATATATCTTTTCTGATTGGTGTTTCTGGTTTCTTGGGGTATATTCCCAGAAGTGGGATCACAGGGTCCAATGGGAGTTCCATTTTCAATTTTTGAGGAGTCTCCATACTATCTTCCATAGTGGCTGTACCAGTCTGCATTCCCACCAGCAGTGCAGAAGGATTCCCCTCTCTCCACATCCTTGCCAGCACTTGTTGTTTGCTGATTTGTTGATGATAGCCATTCTGACAGGTGTGAGATGATAGCGCATTGTTGTTTTGATTTGCATTTCTCATACAATAAGTGACTTGGAGCATGTTTTCATATGTCTTTTGGCCTTCTGTATGTCTTATTTTGAAAAGTGTCTATTTAGGTCCATTGCCCATTTTTTGATTGGATTGTTTATCTTCCTTTTGTTAAGTTGTATGAGTTCCCTGTAAATGTTGGAGATTAAACCCTTATTGGTGATATCATTGGCAAATATGTTCTCCCATGCAGTGGGTTTTCTTGTTGTTTTGTTGATGGTTTCCTTTGCTGTGCAAAATTAGATAAATAAATGAATCTTTTAATAATCTATTTTCAAACACCTGAATAATAGCTATTCATTCAAAATTATTTATTGGGCATTTATTATATTGAGTGCATTGCTAGTGATAGGGAAACAAAAATCCACAAGGAATTTATTCATATTAAAATGTGTGAGCCTTTATTCTCTAGTCAATTGGCAAAATAAATTTAGCTGGCCACTTTGGTTTAAAAGACACCAAAAAAGTTAACGCCTGCCCTAGCTGGTCCATGTAAGAATCACAGAAGTTCTCTAAGCCTGATATATGTTCCTGGGAAACCAATGCAGCCTACCTTACTTGTGAGGGCTATTTGACACCTTTAATTTACACCTGATTTTTTAGATACTTGGAACCATTTCTTCTATGTAGTAGATTTAAGCCCATTGTGAATATTGTCAGTGAACTATGTCCATAGTGCAGGACTCAGTCAATAATACAGATTGTATAACCTTTAAATGCTTGGCAGCATTCCCATATTTAAATGATCTGTTTCAGTGTCCTGCCACAATTTCAGTTGAGATGTTTAATGTACAAGTGGTTATTCTAAGAGCCTCACCATTCATATAATGCTCCTGATTCTAAGCTTGCAATCAATATCAGGTTAGGGCAATATATACTGGGCTATGTACTAAAGAACAACATTATCAAAGTGTCCTTGGATTTTATTGGAAGCCTATCTAATAAAAGAGTAATATGCAAATTAGGCATCACTCCATCACAAAGATGGCCACCCCATAGCCACAAGATGGCGGCACCCAGTCCAGCTCAGCCCCGCCACTGAAGTGGTCAGGCTTATTAGCCAGGCAGGTGGTAGGGGAATGGGGGGCCCGAGAGGGTTGAAACAGGCAATAAGAGGGGGCTGGGGGTCCCCTGCCCAGGCCAGAGGCCTTTGCCAGAGGCCTCAGGCATGGGCAAGGGTAGAGCTGGTGATTGGAAGGGGCAGGGGCAGGGCTGGCAATCAGAGGGGTATGAGGGTGCCCTACCCAGGCATAAGGCTGGGCCAGAGGCCTCAGACCTGGGAAGGGGCAAGGCTGGAGATTGCAGGGGCTTGGGCTCCACAGAGCCAGCAATTGGAGGGGCAGTGGCAGAGCCTGCAATCACAGGGGTCTGGGCACTGGTGGAGCCAGCAAAGCAGGCGTCTGGAGGTCCCCTGCCCAGACCTATAGTCTTGGCCAGAGGCTGTCAGTGGGGCAGGGGTGGAGCCGGTGATGGCAGGGGGCAGGATCAGAGCTCGTGATCACAGAGGCCTGAACTCTGTGAAGCCAACAATAGGAGAAGCTTGGGCATCTTCTGCCCAGGCTAAAGAGTAATATGCAAATTAACTCTCACCCCGTCACAAAGATGGTAGCAGCCAGGGAGCTATAGCAAGGCAGGAGGCTTGCGTTGCCCCGGAGTTGGATGAAGCGAAGATTGCCGCCTGCCCTGGGAGCCCTGAGCATCACTCAAGGCAACAAAGTTTCAATTACAGAAGGTAAATAAACCCAAGATACCTGCTTCCAGCCAGCAGCTTTGAGAGGGACCAAGGCAACAAAGTTTCAATTGTAGAAGTTGAGTAGATCCCAGATACCTGGTTCCAGCCCTGGGCCATGGCCAGCCTGATAATGGCCCTCAGCCCTTCACCCCAGCTGGCCAGCCACCCCAGCATAGACCCCACCCTGAAGGGGCTGTGACCAGACTGTGAACAGCCATCAGCCCCTCACTCAGGCTGGCCAGGAACCCCAGCAGGACACCCTTCAGGACAAACCAGCTGAGCCCCACATGTGCACCAGGCCTCTGTCCTATATAATAAAAGGTTAATATGCAAATTGACCCTAACAGCAGAACACTGGGAATGACTGGTCACTATGACACATACTGACCACCAAGGGGCAGACACTCAATGCAGGAGCTGCCCCTGGTGGTCAGTGTGGTCCCAGAAAGGGAGCTCTTCTGAGCCACAAGCCAGGCTGATGCTTGTCAGTACAGCGATGATGGTAGGAGCCTCTTCCACCTCCTCAGCATGTCTGACTGAAACTTAGGCCTGCTCCCCACTGGCGAGTGGAAATATCCTGAGGGCTCCTGGACTGCCAGAGTGATGTCTAACTGCCAGCTTAGGCCTGATCTCCTGGGGAGCGGGCCTATGCCAGCAGGTGGACATCCCCCAAGAGGTCCCAGATTGCAAGAGGGCATAGGCCGGGCTGAGGAACCCCCCCCCCCATCTTTTTTGGGTTAATTTGCATACTCTCCTGATTGGCTGGTAAGCATAGCAAAATTTGTAAACTGGATCTCTAGTCATATAATAAAGATCTTATGTGGAAGATCACATTCTTAAGTAAAACTAATTAAGGATATTATGTATAAATTTATGTAATATTTCTTTTATGAGGACCTATTTTCTTAATAGATATATCCTATCTAATAAAAGAGTAATATGCAAATTAACCAACACTCCAGAACAAAAATGGCGACACCCATAGTGGTGGGGCAGGACACTTGTGGCGTTACCCTGACAATGGGAGCCCAGCAGACAATCAAACCACAGGCACCACCCAGAAAGGCCTGCTAGGAGGTCGCCATGATGACCCCTGAGCAGATAAGTAGGGATGCTGGCTGGGGAGGAATGGGAGCCAGCGATCAGAGCCCCACAGGCAGTGCCCAGCCAGGCCTGGCTGGGTGATGGCTGTGGAGGAGGGGGCACGAGCCATCGGGACCCCACAGGCAGCACACAGCAGGACCTGCTGGACAGTGGTGGTAGCAAAGTGGGAGCAAGCAATGGGCACTTGCAGGCAGACACTCAGCAGAGCCTGCTGGGTGGTGGCTGCATCCACTGGAGAGCAGGCAAGTGGGGCAATCATGGAGCAGGCAATCGGCCCAGAGGCAGCACCCAGCAGGGCCTGCTTGCCCATCCCCATGGTGTGGAGCAGACAGGCCCGGCAGAGAGCAGAGAACCATGTGGAGTGGGCCCAAGCCATCAGTAGCACATCTCCTGAGGGCTCCAGAATTGGAGAGGGTGCAGGTTGGGCTGAGGGACCTCCCCGCCTGCCCTCCCCCTCCCCCACCTCCTCATGCATGAATTTTGTGCACCGGCCCCCTACTGTATATATATATGAGAAAATAAGTATATATATATTAGATGCCTGTTGCACAAAGAGATTTGTACAAAAGGCCTTCCCTTTCCATGGCTGCCAGCACTGGTTTCCTCTGGCACCTGGGACCCAGGCCGGATGGTCTTGGCTGCTTGGGCCCCGGAGCCTCTGGTCTTGGCTGCTCAAGCCCTGGAGCCTCTGGTCTTGGCCACTCCCACTCATCTGCTTTGCACCTACATATGCAAATTGACTGCCATATTTTTTAGGTTAATTTGCATACTCTCCTGATTAGCTGCTGAGCATAGCAAGAGGACAGTCAATTTACATGTTTGTCTATTATTAGGTAAGATATATATATATATATATATATATATATGTATATATCTATACGTATATCTATCTATATATCTATATATATATGTCTATATATATAGATATATATATAGACATATATATATAGGCCTAGTGCACGAATTCATGTACCAGTGGGATCCCTCAGCTTGGCATGTGGGATTGGGCCAAAACTAGCTCTCTGACATCTCCAGAGGGGTTCCAGATTGCGAGAAGGCACAGGCCAGGCTGAGGGACCCCACTGGTTCACGATCAGGACCGGGGAGCTGTAGAGGGCAGCTGTAGAGGGACCACAGGAGGGTTCCAGGGCATGTCTAGCCTGTCTCACTCAGTTCTGATCAGCTGGACCCCATCAGCAAGCCAACCTACCAGTTGGAGCATCTTTCCCCTGGTAGTCAGTGCATGTCATAGCAAGCAGTTGAGTGGCCTTAGCATATCATTAACATATTACTCTTTGATGGTTGAATAGATGACCAGACAACCAGACACTTAGCATATTAGGCTTTTATTATATAGGATATATATCTATATCTATATCTATCTACCTATCTATATCTATCTATCTATCTATCTATCTATCTATCTATCTATCTATCTATGCATTCTAGGATTAAGATAAACTTTTTTCACCTCTATGCTACCTTTCAGTATTTATGGAAAAGTTTGCACTCTCTCTCTCTCTCTCTCTCTCTCTCTCTCTCTATATATATATATATATATATATATATATATATATATATATATATATTTGCATATAATAGGTAGGCAGGCCAAAGCTAAGTTTTTTGCTTGGGTTTCTTTACCTTGGGTTTTAGTCTAAAATTACTTTCCTTTTCCTCTTCCTTCTCATTTACTCTCTGACTCATTTTTATTTTTGTGCTTTTGAAAACAGTTTTATTGTATTGATTACTTGCATTGTGGTTTGAATCAATTATTTTTTTAATGTAGTTGGAGACATAAATAAATAATGCCTAAGTAAATAATAGACTTGTCTTTAGGCATCCAGAGTCTCTCTTGCAAACATTCATTGCAGGAGTTAATTGGAAATGGGACAAATATTACTTTGATTAATTACTGTTCATTAAGTTCTCTTGGTGTACATTACAGAACCAGCAAAGCTCCTGGAGTCTGCTCTTACACAGTGTGAATGGTATTTTGGGGGAGACAGCATTGAATTCTTTCTGTATTTTAATGAGCATTATATATATACAGATTAAATTTTTTTGTTCAGCATTCCATATTGTTCCTTCTGCTTTGAAGTGAAAATTGCAAGTGCTTAAATAAATTAATTGAACACTTGTTTACCATCGCTATAACTCATATACATTTTCCTGTCCTCAACTGAAATGCAATTTTCTAATGCCTGACACAGGTAATACTGCTTAATGAATCACAGCCAAGTTCACTTTTAGCTTCTTTAAATTAGGAAAAAGAACAAAACTCTTGCCAATTCTTCACTTATATGAATATAAAAAAATTTGGAAATGTGCAAGCTGCTCACGATCCAGAAAACAATCTGAGACTTCCTATCTGAGGCACATCTGTTCTTCACATTACCACTAGTGGAGCAGGCGATTCCTCAGAACCATAAATGTCAGTGCCATCCTACAGCGGATCAACAGTGTCCTACTAATAGAAAGGGATATTTGAATATACAGACATGGCTAGTCATGGACAAAAAACTTGTCCTCTTCTGTTTTTTTGGGCACTTGGCTCTCATAAAAGTTTATCATCCTTGAGTTGTATTTCCTGGACAGCACTTAGCAGAAATACTTTTCCTGAAAGACGCACTGTAGGAATGGGAATTCTTGATCAACTACATGTGGAAAGCTCAACATATCATACCTCCATTTTCTTGAAAGCCGCAATTTCTATTAGTAGTAAGGCTCTGAAAACTCTTTCAGCAAAGAAATATGTTATATTGTTAAATGTAGCATTTTCCTAAAAGCAATATTTTTCTACTCAGAGCAAGCAAAGAAACAACACCCTGAGGAATTATTCAAGTTGCTGTTGTTATTTTCATGATCAGTGAAGTATACTTGTAAGGGATGTTCTAGAATTCTCTTTTGCAACCAGGGGCTTATTTCTGTGCTCTCTGTTTCTTGTAGAATCATACAGCATTGGAAGGGCCTCAGAAGATCATGTAGCCCAATGTTTTTCACACTGTAGTGTGCATGATAATAACATACCAAAGTTTTGTTAAAACAGATTGCTAGGCTCTGAAACCCTAGAGTTTTGGGGTCAGTAGGTCTGAACTGGGAGCATAAAAATTTCATTCTAACAAGTTCCTAGGTTATTCTGGGGCTGCTGGTCTGGTCGTAGTGGCTTGATGTAGTTTACATATCTTACCCTCTGCCAGTGTCTAAAACTTCCTTAGACATTTTGTGCTCTAGATTTCCTGAAGTATCCGTAATTGTCTAGGACCCATTGCCTATTCCCAAATCACTAGGCTTGAAAACATAAACCAGGTGTCACTCATTAGCTCTGGAGTTATTTCTGGAAATAGCAACAGCTTGCTCTCTCAATGACTTCCACTCTCCTGAGTTCTTTATTTGTTTATTAATTTGGCTGTTCATTTATTTACTTTTTGAATAAATGCTTACTGGGCACATACTATATATTGGGTAATCTTTTAGGTGCTGGGCATACAGTGTAAAACAAAATAGACAATGGTTTCTGCTCTCATGGAGCTTACATTTTAGGACAGGAAACAAAATAAACAAGTAATAAACAAGTAATCACAGACATTAGCAGAGAGTGAAAAATGAAAACAAACAAAAACAAAACGTAGTGATGCTAGAGAGAATGCTATGGGGGGGCCAATGGATACTGTGGTCAGGAAAGGGCCTCTCTGAGAAAGTAGCATCCAAGGTGAATCCTCAGTGGCTTGTCTTTCTTTTTAGAATATTATCCTTTGGATTTGACCACCTTATATCTGCATTGTTTCACTGTCAACCTCCCTGCTTCTTTGGATGTTGATGTTTCAGGGACTACCTTCTTGCAGCACTGCTTCTTTGCTAAAGGTGATGAATTAGAGGCGTTTCTACTCCAGAGGACCTCCACTTCTTAAGCTTTGCCACTGCTGGCCATTTCTCCCTCAGCACCCCCAACTCTCCATTCATCTCTGTTAACCCTACCTGTAAGTAAGATAGCTGTCTCCTTCTCCAACTCTGTTCTTGAACCCTTCCTGTAAATGAATGCCACACATTTTAAGACAGGCTCAAATTTCATAAATTGTCTTTAAGAAAACTTTTCAAATTATAATGAGCTGAATTTAGTTTTCCTTTAATTTCTCCATCTAAATGTATGCATTGGAGGATTAAAGATGTAATCTAATTCCTCTTCACATGACAGCTTTTCAGATGTCTAATGACAGCCATCATGTCCTCCACATCTCCTGTGAGATTCTTCTTTTTTAGGCTGAACTTCCCTATTACCTTTGAATCAATCATTTTTATTGAATATGGCTTTGAATATCTTCTCTCTATTGCTTTTGCTCCTTAATATGCCTTCTACCTGATCTTTAACCAATCCTTCAAATGTGTTTTGAATAATAGAGAGCAACAAAGGACTGTTGCTTCTTGCTGATCTAATTATTATTCATCCATGATGTAGCCTACATGTACAGAGGCTTTTTCTTTAATTTTGAGTATTCTTCTCATTTTTAAAAAAACACAAATTGAATTTTTTCTGACTTCTTTTTCCCTAATTATGCTTGCTGCACATTTGCTGCAGTGAAATAATGTCCCCTCTATCACTACACTTAAATAGCACTAACTGTATGTCAGGCACTTTTCTAAGGGCTTTAAATACATTAATTAATTTAATGTTTAAACAACTTTATGAAATTGAAACTATAATTAACCCCATTTTATGGATAAAGAAAGCAAGTCACAGGGAGGTCAGATGACTTGCCAAAATTCACACATTTATTTACAAGTGATGGTGCCAGAATCTGAACCCTGACAGCCTTGCTCCAGAGTTTTTGCTCTGAACCAACTGTAATATTCTTAATCCTGTTACAATAAAATATTAAGAGCTTTTGTAATTCCTGTGAAATTTTATGTCATAAGATTTACTCTAGTCTTTGAAGTCTGTCAATATCTTTGTGAACTGTCTGTATCATCTAATGTATTCATTATCCCTAATGATTTCATGTCTCCACAAATATAAAAATAATCTGATAAAATTATCTATCTATCTAACAATTACCAATCATCAATCTATTTAGAAATGACATATTCTTCATCATCTATTCACGTGTTCTGCGAACCATGCTGATGAGAATTTACTACATCTCCAGTTAAGTGCATTCTGTCTGTGGCTTCCTATCCTTTATTTCATGTTCTAGTGAAGAACTTTGACCCATGATGACTGGCAGAAGGTGCCCTGGATCTCTTACAAGGAAACAAAATAAATATATGGAGCTGATGTCAAAAGGCAAGTTGGATGGATTTAGGTTTCCTTTAGTCAATGATCATGAAAACAGAGGGTAAAGCTTGGTGGGCAATTAAGGTTGGTGAAAGTCCTTTGACATTAAGAAGGACATGGGAGACAGCTTTACGTTTTGGAGGGATATGGCTAACAATTGTGTAGAAGGTAGCTGGAAAAAATGACCTAGATTCAGGCCCTACTATACAAGGTTGGCAAATAATGTACAAGCAGTTGCCAGTGTAGGATGCTGGGATTGTCATTTCTTAAGGACTCTGTCATGATGACCTTAAAAGGTGCTGATCCAGTTAGAAAGAAATGTATACACTGCCCTGAAGGAAGTATGAATTTTCCTCATAATATGATACATTGTGTAGCATTTGGCTAAAACAGGTGATCAATAGCTATCAGTTTCTTTATCTTTCTATTAAGTCAAGTATTAATATACCTACTAATTTTGAAATTCCGTAGATGTAAGATGACAGCTAGACAATCTTTTAAGCTATTCTATTATAGCAATAGTAGGAGATAACAAATATAGAAACAATTACTCATCTTCTTTACTATTACATCCCCAGAGCATGTCTTCTAACAGCAACACCACTGACATCTGGGTCTGGATAATTCTTTGTTGCGGGAGGCTGGCCTGTATATTGTAGGTTATCAGCATGGTCTCTACTCACAAGATGCCAGTAGCATCCTCTCACTTGTAATAACCAAAAATGTGTTCACACATTGTCAAATGTCCCCTAGGGGGAAAAATTATCCCCTAAACTAGAATCAGTAAGCAAAAAACAAACCATCAAATATAACAAACACTAAAACATTTATTAAATGAATAACAGATTGAATGAATGAAATGCTTATTGCTGTCCACATTCATATTAATTCTGCATTCATATTAATTCTGTCTAATACATTAATAACTCAAGAAAGGGCCTAGAAACCAGGTATGAGAGAGATCATTTTTGTTAGTTACCATTTCCAACTAAAAGGAACATGTGTTTGGGTTCAAATCCTACACACAACCAGAAGAAACTTTTCTCTTGTCTGGTGAACCTTTGGATTACTCACCTATTCAACTTTCTCCTGTTGGTATTTAAAATTCTGCTATGCACAACTTACTCCTTTATTCTGTTTTCCCTCTTCTTGAAGAACTCCTTAAAAAATATCTTAGAACACATTGCTTAATCCATATTGTTAATGAAAATGAAATCATGTATTTGATGTTTTTTTCCTACCTAATAAGATATGAGTATTCAGAAAGCCCTTGGGCCTTTGAAAATTTTAGAGGTCACAGGGGAAAGAGGAGGTAGTAAAGACAAACTTCTCCAGCTCCTAAATTCTTCAATCATTTTCACCAATGATATTTGTTTATCAAATACACATGCACAGCTCAGCTGGAGTGGCTCAGCGATTGAGCTTTTTTTTTTTTTTTTTAAAAAAATGTATATTTTATTGATTTTTTTACAGAGAGGAAGGGAGAGGGATAGAAAGTTAGAAACTTCGATGGGAGAGAAACATTGATCAGCTGCATCCTGCACACCTCCTATTGGGGATGTGCCCGTAACCAAGGTACATGCCCTTGACCGGGATTGAACCTGGGACCTTTCAGTCTGCAGGCCTACGCTCTATCCACTGAGCCAAACCGGTTAGGGCTCAGCAGTTGAGCTTTGACCCAGGAATCAAGAGGTCACAGATTTGATTCTGGTCAGGACACATGCCTGGATTGCTGACTTAATCTCCAGTAGGGGATGTGCAGGAAGCAGCTGATCGATGATGATTCTCTCTTATCAATGTTTCTATCTCTCTATTACTCTCCCTTCCTCTTTTTAAAAAAAATCAACAAAACATATTTTTTAAAATAAAAATGCATAGTCTCAAGGATGCTGTTTTTGCATATTTCTTCTTCAAGGACAAGCAACAAACATTAAATTCCCAAGTATTCAAGATCATGATACCCATAAACTTAAGTTTGCTCTTCTAATTGCTACTCTCATAGTCATCCTTGAATACTTTTCTTAAATATTAGTTAATTTGAAGATTACATTATCCTATTTTGTATTTCAAAAATTATTCATATCTGTGAAGAACAAGTGCTAAAACCTTTCAGATTTCACTGGCACTAGAATTTCCAGCCAGAAGAACTTCTATAGCCTTATTTTCTTTCTTGTTGGAGTCTATTTTTTATTGACAGGAAAAAGGTATTTTGAAAATGTGATAAGTGATGTATCTGTTGAAAAGCATGGAGACTGACTAACTCTGCCTTGAAGAGTCTTTCCACTAAATTTATTCAAGGAAAAAACTATTGTCTTTTCCCCCTTACCCCAACCCTCCCTACCTTTCCTCTGAGGTTTGATGCTATGATCGACCCAAAGGACTTGTATGCATGCATATAAGCCTAACCAAGGGACACAGACAATAGGGAGGTGAGGGCATGAGTGGGGGGTTGGGGGGGGCTAATGGGTGGAAAAAGACACATATGTAATACCTTAATCAATAAAGAAATTAAAGTTAAGAAAAGAAAAAAGACTATTGTCTTTTTAATGTTTTTATCTAAAGAGTCAGATATGTGTCAAATAATAGACATAAACTCACAGAAACAGCTTCCTTTTCAATGAATAACAGAAGTGACACATGTTCCATGAACTAGAATGAAGCTCCTAGGACCACAATTCCTTAAAGATAAGCTACCAACTGTGTTACCAAAAACTTTTATGGATTTTTGTGCATACCCAAGGGCAAACAACTTTCCAGGCAGAGAGAAAAAGTGGCTCATGCCTTCAACCTTGTTCCTCTCTTTGTGAACTTCTGTTTCTGCCCAAGCGCATAATACATATTTTTGGTTACTTCTTAAAATGAAGAATTCAGGAGAAAGTATTTGGCTGCACAAAATTATGCCCGAGGCAATGATTCCTGTTCATCAGAGGTGAGTTATACCAATGTGATCAACGTTTGCAATAGGTGTGCTCCTGTCCCTTGGGAAATGACTCAATGGGGACATTCATTTACATTTTTAGGAGCAGAAAAAAAAAGACCAGAACACTTGCATTGCCTTATTGCAGAAAATTTTATATTGTATCATCTTGCTTAGAAATTTTTTTCTCTTTGAGTGGAGTGGAAATATAGTTAAAGGCTGTTTTTGGTTTGGCCAGATTTGTCTTTGGAAACAAAGTATGCTTGTGGAGAAAATGTGTGTGCAACTAGGACTGTATGCATAGTGGGTTTTTTAAAAAATTATATCTACAGTGCAGTTAGGATAAACTCTCCAGTGAGTACATTAACTATAACCCAAGAAGAAGCAGTTTTTCCTGTGAGTCTTGTGACACATGCCAATGTGAAGCCCATATACTGGGTGAGATTGTTTTTTATATTTTCAGTAAATGAATGTCAGACCTGCAACCTTTCTCTCCCTCTCTCTCTCTCTCTCTCTCTCTCTCTCTCTCTCTCTCTCTCTCTCTCTCTCTCTCTCTCTCTCTCCAAAAAATAGGCTCACAGCATTAAAAAATCATGTATGGATCATGACATTCACTCCACAGCCTAAGAGCTTGGTTTGAAAGAGGAAAGCTTGTATTCTGTACCTGAACCCTAGCTTTCGTGTTATACACCACACTTTCACAAGTACAAGCCAAGGTAAACATCATTTCATTGTAACCTTTTAAAATTCTTCAGATTAGTGACTAGCTATGCTATGAATAAGTATGCAAAAAAATTTCAACAAACCTATTCTCATGCTTCATTTACATTATTCCCAGAACAAAAATAATGAGGTATTAAAACCAGGTAAGATTGTCAAGTGCGATTCACCCACCTGACGGTTCTGTCACTTTAAATTGCTTTGTTGTTTATGCCACAGTTGCAATTTCAGCCCTGTTACTTGTTAATTGCTTAGTCAATGCAATTGTTTCACAACAAATTTGCCAGAATTTTAAGAGAACTGTCTCTTGCTTGGATATGAAATTACTTTGATAGGTTGAAGGTGATTATTATCATTAAATATGACAAGCACAAAATAAAAATTCTAGTTTTAAATTCCTCTGCAGTAAAGACACAATAAAATTCTATGTGGAGCCTTCTGATAAAGGAATGAAATGTCAGATGATCATCAAATCACATCAAATGAAGTATTTATTGAATAATTAAGAAGTACAGAGCACTTTAAATATTGGTAGTTAAAAACAAAACCCATTGGAGTTATTTGCATATAACTTGTGCATGTGTGTGTGCACACATATGCACACACACGCATGCGTGTATGTACGTGGTCAGATTTGGTGAAAGTTTACTTGGGCATTGGCACTGGATTCATGACATTGAAGTATTCTTTAGACCCTGGCGATGGAATTATTCTGCTCTTCATTTTGAATTTGTTGTGGACCAACATTCCCGAGAATAAGACCACCACTCTAATTAGGTCTTAAGCAACAAGTGAAGATTTATTGCGCTGGACAGCAGACCGTTAAAGGCACCTCCATGCAAGGAGCCCTTCGCCTCTAACAGTCCCAACCTTGGTGCTAAGCAAGCTTTTATTCACAGAAACCACAAACATAATCAGGGCCTTGACTTGATATTTTGTTAGTTTACAGAGAACTGTAACTGGGGCTTGGCTGGGAAAACAGATTTGAAAATTTCCCACTGACTTTTAACTCGTTATTGGTTATCTCGCTGATGGCCTTGAAAACAACACAATTCTATTCAATTAAAAAATACATCTGGCATGGCATGAGAGTATGGGCGTATCTAGTCTCTGGCTTACAAGGTCAGACAGCTAAGTTTATTTTCCTCATTATTCAAGTAGACTAAAGCAGGCTAGAGAGAAAAGTTACATTTAACCCATTACAAATTCAGCTTTTGCCTTATACAAATTCTTTTACCATTTTGTATCTATGTTTGCATTGTTTTCTTTTATTTAAAATCAAATCTGAAAGAATTTATACCTTTTGCAGTTTGCACAGTGTAGAAGAAAGAACACCAGATTGTATCTAAAACTAAAGTTATTATCTGACCAAATTCCATCCTTCTCCTGCATTCTCTCAAAACCTCTCTTTTCTTAAATATGCATGCTACTTCTTAATATTCCATTACTAGATTACTGACCCACCCCCAAACCTCATCTTTTATTTGTCTCTCTTCCTTATCACATCTGTGCAACTCATCACCAGATCTGCTCTCTTCTCACGTATTTCCCATGCTCCCTCTCAATACTCACTGTTGTTTTAGTTCATGTTCTTCCTTCATCACTTATTGTCTGAACTGGTTTATTGATCTTCTTCAACCTCCAACTTTGCTTCCAAAATAAAGTCCATAGAGCTGTTGCAACACCAAAATTTGTTTCTGGATTACATATCTGATCATGTTACTCTTCTTGCTTAAATCCATCGATTTTTTTTATTATTATTAACTACAAGGTCAAATAGTAGTTTATCTTAGAATAACAGGTTCTTCTTCATATTGGCCCATTCCATTCCTTTGTACCTTCATTTGTCCCTGTTATAAAGACATTCACATACTTATGGTCCCTTGAGCTAATTATTGATTTAATGACATACTTTAAGTTTGTTTCTTCTCCCTTCTTGTATGTTTTTAAACTATGGGTTCCTCTAGTAACCCCAGGAATTCTTAATTTTCTGGTGTATAGTTAATCATTTCATCTACTTCTTCTTGAAGATCTATCATTTAGCATTTTTGGTAGCAGCTGATATTTAGTAAGCACATACTATGTAACAGAAGTGGTTATATGTGTCTCATTTAATCTTTATAATTAACTAATGAAGCTTATTGTATTCTGTATATTTTCTAAATAACTAGGAAAATTGAAACTCAGAGAGGGCCAATAACTTGCTCAGGATAAGTACAGAGTGGAAAACTGTGGTAACAGGATTTAAACCAACTGATTTGGCACTGGAATCTGGGATATTAGCTGCGCATTATGTATTCATCCTATTGGAAAGGATTTTGAGACATATATTTCCTCTACTGGAATATAAAGCTCTTATATTTGGGGACTGTTCATTATATTTTTAGTGTCTGAGTCTACGGCAGTTCTGGACTTAGAGGATACATTCAGTTTATATATGTTGGATAAATGATTAGGAATTAAACATGGGCCCAACTTTTACTTTTTGCATCATTGGAAAAACCCATTCAAACTTCTTGAAATGTTGTTTTCAATCATATGCAAATTTGGAATTATATCACCTACCAAGTTATTTTAGAGTACCAATGTGAGAAATAAATGAAATAATGAACATTTTTTAAAACATCAGTAGTTATACAAATGAAAGGGAATCCTATATAATAAAAACCTAATATGCAAACTGTCCCCTCGACTGGGAGTTTGACAGCTCACTATGACGTGCGCTGACCACTAGGAGGCGGCACAGAACATGGTGGGCATTGGTGATGTACTCTGGCAGCATGTGGCAGTGGAGGAGCTGCCTGCCCCAATGGGCTCCAAAGAGAGCGGAACTGCTGCGGGATGGTGGAACAGGTGAGTGGGCTTTGCCAGGCCAATGAGGATGCCAGCGGAGCCTGATCACCCCACAGGTTGCCCCACAGATGGCGACTAGCAGTGGAGGTGAAGGGTGGGGCTGTTGCCCTGCTCCCAGGCTCTGAGGGAGACAGGTGGGGGCCCAATAACTCAGGCCAAGGGGGTTGTGTGTGGGCCCAGGTGCCCAGGTGCTGCCCAGGGCCCAGAGGTCAGCTGGGACCTGCCCTTCCATGCCGGATGCTCATTCTTAGATCTCCAGCCAGATCTAGGGACCTCACCCATGCATGAATATCATGCATCGGGCCTCTAGTAACATTTTATAATTAATAACTTAGTAAGTTGAGCCCTGTATAAAGGTCTACTATTTGCATGAGATATACAGTGAATATAATAATATAGTTCTTACCCTGCAGGTATTTATAATTGAGAATCATCACCTAATAATTGCACAGTTTTTAATCCTCACTGGAGGGTGTGTTTTCATTGCTTTTAGGGAGAAAGGAAAAGAGAGAGAGATTGAAAGAGAAACATCGATATAAGAAACATTGATCAGTTGCCTCTCCTATGCATCTCCACCGGGGATCACACCCACAACATAGGTGTGTGCCCTGACTGGGAATCAAACCTGCAAACTTTTTGGTGTACAGAACAATGCTCTTAACTAACTGAGCCACCTGGCCAGAACTCTGATTACACAGTCTTAACAGAGGCTATGGATCACCTAAGCCAATAATAATTCGATTCGATCATTTTTTATTTTCATTCATTTAAGGAGTAAACGCCTGTGCCCACAATGTGCAGGCATTTCCTATGACCTAAAGATACAGTGATGAGGAAGTTAGACAAAGCCCCTACTGTACAAAGGGGAAAGATAACAGAAATTATAAACTCATTACTTAGGGGAAAAAAGAAAGTAGAAAGATAGAGAGTAATGGGATAGGTGGGACAATTTTCCTTAGATTGTCTCTTCTTTGAGAAGACAGTTAAGGTTAAATTCTTAGGTAAACATTACTAGACTCTATAATACAATATCCTGTTGGCATGACCATTGATCTAACAAGGTATAGTAGATTCTGTCAGTGCTCTGCCAGCATTCCCTTTTAGCTGTTTACCATTTCTGTTCATGCCAACTTGTTCTCAAATGGCCAGTATCTACAACACTGGGCTGCTGAAACACACTTTGCTGGCTCATACCACAGACCAGAAACACCTGGCCATTGATGTCCCTCCAAGGCAACCCTTAATAACATAGGTATGAGGGTATAAATCCCTTGAATCTTGTTTAGATAACTCTGAAGCATGCAATTTACACCATTTCCCAGATGTAAAGCCTTAGTTTTCCACGGTGGCAGCTGCCTTTACAATGTATCTCTTAGTTGCATCAAGCATCAAGCAATCCCTGAGCAGTAATGTGGTGTTAACTGCTAGGTTAGCTGGCTAAATTTCCACAGATTCGGCTGCTTAGGAGAAAATAAGCCCAAATTGATTTAGAGAGTTCATTACTTACACAGACAGCAAAAAGCAAAACCAGTGTGGTATCAGCTCCCCACATCCCAGGACATTACAGGACAACTTAGAACAAGAGTAGCAAGTCACAGTGTCATTGAGGAGCCAACTTTAAATTATAGCCAAGCTGTTTTATAGTCTGAGGCTGTCCTCAAAGGGAGAGCAAAGCAGGAAGTTCCATGCCTCACCAGAACCAGAGAGGCAGATGGGAAAATGCTTCATAGCAGCCTTCCATAAAGACAGGTTCCTTCCCCAAAGTAGGCATGTGGATGCATTGGTCTCATGGCAGTTTTTCACAAGACTTGTCATGTTCCAGGGTAGACAATAGGATGGTCCACTAAGACTTGGGTCAGACTGTCCCTGAGTGTCCTATGTGGAGACATCCAAAGTCACCATAGCACCATGGGGAGCCATTCCCCTATAATTTGCTAAGTCCTTCCTGTGTTAGTTAACTTTATGTGTCAACTTGACTGGGCTAAGGGATGCCAAGACAGCTGTTGAAACATTTCTGGATGTTTCTGTGAGGGCGTTTCCAGAAGAGATCAGCATTTGCATTGGTGAATTGAGTAAAGCTGATTTCCCTCCTTAATGTGAATGGGCAGCATCCAATCTATTGAGAGCTTGAGTAGAACAAAAAGCAGAGGAAAGATGACTTTGTTCTAGTTGAGCTGAGATAGTTTTCTTCTCCTGTCTTCATGACAGGAACTTTCCATCTTGCTCTTCCTTTGCACACAGCTGCAGACTATAAAAATGCTTGGCTGTAATGTAGAGTTGGCTCCTCAATGATATTGTGACTCACTAATCATGTGACATTGATGCTACTGGTTCTCAGATTCTAGGATTCTCAGACCTTCAGACTTGGATTGGGACTTAACATCATTGGCTCCCATGATTCTCAGTCCTTAATACTTGGACTGAATTCCACCACTGGTTTTTCTGATTCTCCAGATTGCAGATGGCAGGTTGTGGAACTGGCTGGTCTCTATAATTGTGTGCACCAATTCCTATAGTAAGTCTCCTTTTATCTCAATCTGTCTCTATCTCTCTTCCTATCTCTATCTCTGTCTCTATCTCTATCTCTTTATCTCCATCTCTATCTATTATCTATCTATCTATCTATCTATCTATCTATCTATCTCTATCTCCTTCTTTCTCCTCTCTCTCTATCTCTATCTCTATTATCTATCTATCTATCTATCTATCTATCTATCTATCTATCTATCTACGATCTATCTATATCTCCTTCTCTCTCCTCTATCTCTATCTCTATCTCTATCTCTATCTCTATCTCTATCTCTATCTCTATCTCTATCTCTTTATATCTATAGCTATATCATCTGCCATCTATATCATCTATTCTATTTATATTTCTATATCTACCATCCATTTTTATGAAGAACCCTAATATACCCTCCATCCTCCAACTCCACATCAATTCTTTACCTACTCCTTGTATTTATGCACCTCCCAAATACTATTCTTTCACTCAATCTTAGTCTTGGGTCAGGGGATCCAACCCAACACAAAATTGCATCTATAACCCCATTCAGCAGAGCTGAGGGTGCACAATTGTCAGAAGGATGTTATGGAACAGTTCTGAGCCTGGGCATAGAGGTTGCAAGATTCACCTTGGTTTCAGGTATGAAATGCACATTTGTCTTGGAAAGACTAAACAATAAGAACAGTAACTCCATTTCACAAGATATCTATTTTGAGAAAGAAATAATTATATTTTTCTGAAAGAAAAGCATGACTTTTGTCTTGGAAGAATGGAGATCTATCTATCATCTGTTGTAATACTTATCTATCACTTGTTGTAATACTTTAAGCAATGAAATAAAAAAAACAATAAGAACAGTAACTCCATTTCACAAGATATCTATTTTGAGAAAGAAATAATTATATTTTTCTGAAAGAAAAGCATGATTTAAATATGAGTGGACAAAGGGAGGTGGCCTCACTTAAAAAAATCAGATGTGCAGGTAACAGTGTAAACATTTATAAAAGGATTGTGTGTGCAAAGTTGTGCAGCAGAGCTCTTCAAAAACCTATGGTAAGAGCAGATTGGGATCTTAAGCCAGCCAAAGGAATAATACTTCACTTTTTCATTTTCATTTTTATTTTTTAACTAGGTGCCCAGTGCACAAAAGTTTGTGCACTTGGGAGGTCCATCAGCCCGACCTGTGCCCTCTCGAAGTCTGGGACCCCTCTGGGGATGTCCACCTGCTGATGTGCCTGGTCTGCCTAGGTGAGGGGCTTATGGCTGTTTGCAGGCTGGCCAAGCCTCCAAATGGGGTCCTTCACCCCATTGGGATGTGGCCAGCCTAGGTGCAGGTCTGAGGGGTGCTTTCAGGCTGCCCACAGTCCCTTCAGGTTTTGGGTCCCTACTGGGGTACCTGGACAGCCTGGGTGAGGGGCTGATGGCTGTTTGCAGACTGGCCAAGCCCCCCAGTGATGTCCCTCACACCATTGGGGTGTGGCCAACATGGGTGACAGGCTGAGGGGTGTTTTCAGACTTTGAGGCTGCCCGCAGCTCCCATTGACCCAATGTCCCAGCAAGGCTGGCTGGAAGCAGGTTCCTGGGGTTTGTTTATCTTCTATAATTGATGCACTTCTCCTTTAAGCCAGGGCCTAGGCAAGTAACGAAACCTCCTCTCTGCTTCAGCTCTGGCTTCTATAATGAAACAATGTTTCCCTTAGAAGTCAGGCATGGCCTGCTGTTTGCTTCAGCTCCTGAGGCTTCTATCATTGAGACATTGTTGCAAATATGTTGTTCCCTGGAGTGGAGAGAAGCCCAGGCAGCCCACAAATAGTTTCACTCCTGCTGTAACAGAAACTGCCTGTTTACTCAGGTCCCTGAGTGCCGGCCTCCATGTTGGCTGGGTTAATTTGCATATAGTCGCTCTGATTGACTGGTGGACATGGTTTAAGCATCCCAAAGGGATGGTCAATTTGCATATTCCGCTTTTATTATATAGAATTATTATTTTGTTATCTCTTTTTTCTTTGTTTTCCTTTTTTATTTGTTGCTTTATTGTCTATTTCTTTTTGCATTATTTTTCCATCACTATTTTATTTTTATTTGCTATTTTTATACCATTTTGAAACCATTTTTGGAAATGGTTTATTTTTGTAAATTTATTATTGTTATTATTATTTTGTAAATTTATTATTGTTATTATTATTTTCTTCTAATTCTCTTTCCTTTTATCCACCCATCCCCTTTCTACTTCCTCTATATTGAATTTAGGTCCTCCTCATATTCATCCAATTCTTAACCTCATTTTCTGTATATAAGCTCAGCCTCTACAGATTCTGCCCCCACCCTCTTTGCTGGGGGTTTGGTGTTTTTATTTATTTATTTATTTATTGGTTTATCTATTGGTTCTGTGATGTTTTCATATATATATATATATATATATATATATATATACACACACATATATATATATATACACACATATATATATATTCTCATTTTTCTCATTTATATATATATATATATACACACACATATATATATATATACACACATATATATATATTCTCATTTTTCTTTCTTTTTTTTTTCTCTCTTATCTTTTTATCTCTCTTCAATATCATTTATGCTCTCTTTTCTCTCCCCTAACTCTCTTTTCTCAGGTGGTCACTTATGGTGGGGTTATTGAAGTCATGAGTATATTTTTGCTTGGTTCATTTCTGTTGTGTCTTGTTGAGGTGAGTTTTATCCTGTCTGTTTAGGTGCTAGAGAGCAAGCCTCATA
>PVJC01024965.1:0-25118 GCA_004026665.1 Murina feae | reverse complement strand
GGGCTGGGGGCAGGTCCCCAGTGATGACACACACACACACACACACACACACACACACACACACAGAAGGCACCTGGCAGACTGGGGCCATCATAGGACATCCACTGAGGGGTCCCAGACTGTGAGAGGGCACAGGTCGGGCTGAGGGACTCCCTCCACGCCGAGTGCACAAATTTTTGTGCACCGGGCCCCTAGTATACATATATATATGAACTTTGTAAAGTATATGATTGTCTAACCATTATGCTGTATACCTGAAACTAATCTATCTATCTATAATAATAAAAGCATAATATGCTAATTAGACCAGATGTCCTGCTGAACGTCCTTCTGGATGACCTTCAGGATGAAGCTGGGGCTATGAGGGCTGAGGCAGCTGCCGCATCCAGCAGGGGGGCTGAGGCAGCCGTGGCAGTGGCGGAGCCTGAGCCCCTGGCACGAATTTCGTGCATCAGGCCTCTATAATAATAAAAGCATAATATGCTAATTAGACCAGACATTCTTTTGGACTACTTCAAGATGAAGCCGGGGCTGTGAGGGAAGCCTGGGTCCCAGGTGCCTGCCTGAGGCTAGAGGGAAGCCCTGGTCCAAAGTGCTGGAGGGAAGCCGGTGCCTGCAGCTGGGGGAAGAAAGGCCTACTCTTGCATGAATTTCGTGTATCGGGCCGCTGGTACAAAATAATATTGAATGTATCCAACTGGTGTTGCTCAGTGGTTGGGTGTTGACCTAAAAACCAGGAGGTCAGGGTTCAATTCCTAGTCAGGGCACAATGCCTGGGTTTTGGGCTTAATCACCAGTAGGGGGTGTGCAGGAGGCAGCTAATCAATGATTCTTATTATTGATGTTTCTATCTCTCCTTCCTTCCTCTGAAGTAAATAAAAAATATTTTTAAAAATAATATTTAATGAAAACTAATTGAATAATAAAGTTTAAAATATATATAAAATTTAATATAATATGGATTTTAATTGAAACAAATGTTATTGTGCCTACTAACAATCTACACTAATAAAAGAGAAACATGCAAATTAACCATCATTCTGTCACTCCACTATAGCAGTCTACACTAATAAAAGAGAAACATGCAAATTAACCATCACTCTGTCACTCCACTACACCCACTAGCCAATCAGGAGTGAGTATGCAAATTAACCCAACTAAGATGGCAGCAGCCACGGAGCTGGAGTGAGCAGGAGGCTTGGATTATCCCGGCATTGAAGGAAGCCAAGCTTCCCACTTGCTGTGGCCCTCCCTGGGCTCCACTCAATGCTACAAAGTTTCAGTTATAGAAGATAAATAAATCCCAGATATCTGCTTCCAGCAGCCTGTGGCCCCCCACTCAGGGAGGGGCTGAAGGCCTGGGTTGCCAGGGGGCAACTCAGGCTTCTAGCCGGACCTGGCCTCCAAACTGAAAAAAAAAAAAAAAGGGCAAAAAGGAGAGCTGGGAGCTTGGGTCGCAGGGGGACATGGCCAGCCTGAAAATGGCCATCAGCCCCTCACCCGGGCTGGCCACACCCCAGTGGAGTGAGGGTTCCTGCTGTGGGGCTTGGCCAGCCTGCAAACAGCCATCAACTCCTCACCCAGGCTGGCCAGGCACCCCATTTGGGAACCCCACCCTGACGGGAATGTGGCCAGCCTGAAAACAGCCCTCAACCCCTCACCCAGTCTGGCCAGGCACCCCAGCAGGACCCCAACCCTCATCCAGGAAACCGTTCAAGGCAAACCAGCCTGCCCCCATCTGTGCACCAGGTCTCTATCCTATATAATAAAAGGGTGTAATATGCAAATTGATCCTAACAGCAGAACCACTGGGAATGACTGGTCACTATGACACACACTGATCACCAGAGGGCAGACGCTCAATGTAGGAGCTGCCCCCTGGTGGTCAGTTCACTCCCACAGGGGGAGCTCTGCTCAGCTACAAGTCAGGCTGATGGCTGCCAGCACAGTGGGGATGGCAGGAGCCTCTCAGCAGCGCTAAGGATGTCTGACTGCAGCTTAGGCCTGCTCCCCGCTGGCAAGTGGACATCCCCCGAGGGCTCCTAGACTGCCAGAGGGATGTCTGAGTGCCAGCTTAGGCCTGATCTCCCGGGGGTCCCAGACTGTGAGAGGGCACAGGCCAGGCTGAGGGACAGCCCCCCCCCCCCCCCCGTGCACAAATTTTTGTGCACCAGGCCTCTAGTAAAAATAAAAGCAATCATTCTTGTAAAAACGTGAAACTACAAAACTTTAAAGAAAAAGAGAAAACCTTTCAGATATTAATCTAGGCAAAGAGTTCTTAGACTGAATACCAAAAACACAGTCCATAAATGGAAAAGTTGGTATTTTGGACTCCATAAACCTTCACGCTTTTTCTCTGAGAAAAGAAGTTAAACAGACAAAAATAGAAGCACAAAAATCTGAGAATATTTGCAAACTACATAACCAACAAAAGACTAGACTCTAGAATATACAAAGAAATCTCAAAACTGAACAGTGCCAAACAAACCAATTAGAGAACAGGCAAACATCATGAAGAGACATTTCACCAAAGAGGATATACAGATGGCAAATAAGCATGTGAAAAATGTTGAAACTCATCAGCAGGTTATCACCACAATGAGCTCTTTCTACACAACAACAAGAATGCCTTAAATTGAAAATGCTGATCACAATGAATGCCGGTAAGGCTGCAGAGAGTTGTGTTGGTAATACCCTGCTGATGAGAATAGTATATTCGTTCTGGAAAACAGGTTTACAGTTTCTTACAAAACTTAGCATTGAACCCAGCAATTGTACTCTTGGACATTTATCCCAGAGAGATAAGAAGTGATGTTCTCAGGAAGTCTGTATGCAGATTTGTAGTAGCTTTACTCATAATATTCCCAAACGGAAACCATCCAGATAGACATCCTTTAATGGATGAGTAAAATGCATCATGTCCCGGCCATGATATACTACTCAGCAACAAAATGGAATAAACTATAGATAATATGCCATAATCTGAGTAAATTTCCAGAGAGTTATTCTGAGTTTTTTAAAAAGCCAATCCCAGAGGTTATCTACTGTATGATTCTGTTATATCACATTCTTGAAATGACAGAATTATTGAAATAGAGAACATATTTTGGTTGCCAGTGGTAACAAGGGGAAGGGCAAAAGAGGAAAGTGTGTTTATAAAAGAATAACATGAGGGCTCCTTGTGGTAATGGAAATGTTCTGTATCTTGACTCTCAATGTCAGTTCCCTGGTTGTGATTTTGTCCTGTAGATTTGCAAGATATTACTGTTGACTGAGATGGGGAATGATACACAAAATATTTATTTAAAAAATATATTTATACTAGGGGCCCGGTGCACAAAAATTTGTGCACTCGGGGGGCTCACTCAGCCCAGCCTTGCCCTCTCTCACTCTGGGACCCCTCAGGGGATGTCCACCTGCTGGCGTGCCTGGCCAACCTAGGTGAGGGGCTGATGGCTGTTTTCAGGCTGGCCAAGCCCCCCAGTGGGAACTCTCACCCCATGGGGGTGTTGCCAGCCTGGGTGAGGGACTGAGGGCCATTTTCAGGTTGGCCACAGCCCCTTCAGGGTTCAGGTCCCTACTGGGGTGCCTGATCAGTCTGGGTGAGGGGCTGAGGGTTGTTTGCAGGCTGGCCACAGCTCCCATTGACCCAAGGTCCCAGCGAGGCCGCTGGATGGAAGCAGGTTTCTGGGTTTTATTTATCTTCTATAATTGAAACTTTGTTGACTTGAGCAGAGGCCACAGCTGGCCTAGGCAGTCAGTTTCCACCATTGCTGGCCTCCTTTTTGCTCTAGATCTGTGGCTTCCGGCAGCCATCTTGGCTGGGTTAATTTGCATACAGCCACTCTGATTGACTGGTGGACTTGGCTTGGCTGGTGGGTGTGGCTTAGGTGTCTCAGAGTGATGGCTATTTTGCTTATTACTCTTTTATTAGATCAGATTGATTTCAGAGAAGGGAGAGAGGGGAAAAGATAGAAACATCAATGTTGAGATAGAATCATTGAGTGGCTGCCTCCTGCACGTCCCACACTGGAGATCGAGCCTGAAATCCGGGCATGTGCCCTGACCAGGAATTGAATCTCGACCTCCTCGTTCATAGGTCAATGCTCAACCACTGAGCCATGCTATTCAGACACAAAATCTTTTTATTATTTTGTAGAACTGCAAATGAATCTATAATTATCTCAAAATTGAAAGGTTGTTTTTCTCCAGTAAGAACCAACAACAACAAACTAAGGAGCTCTATGAGAATCTGACTATAGTGACTTGTTACTTACCAATATTGGCTCATAGGTGCCATATTGATGTGAGATTTTAACAACAGGGGAGACCATGGGTAGGCTCTCTGGGAACCTTCTCAACTTTTTTTCTGATTAAATCTAAAACTATATTTAAAAGTAAAACTTTGTTAAATGTTTAAATAATAAATGAAGAAATTTTGCAGATAGACACATTTATCTGCCCCATTTGAAGAATGTTTTTAAAAATACTATTTTCATTGTTATAACATTAAAATTTCTAAAAATCTATAAAGAGTCATAGCTGTACATTAGAAATTTTATATATGTGTTCATGTGTGTATACATATATTCAGGTGAGATACAACCTAAATTTACTAAAATTCATTAAAGTCTATGATAGTGACAATAAAAAATAGTTGTGTCAATATGTAAAATCTGGTATCACTTGATATTTTTGCAAGATAAATATATATACCTACACACACACTGAGTGGCCAGATTATTATGACCACCTGACATTTGTAGGCAAATAAGCTATAATTTTGCTCTGATTTTGCTAGAGGGCCAGATCATTATAATAGCACAACATACCTAAGTATCATTGCTGATCAAGTTCATCATATCATGTTGATGGCCTATCCTAATGGAGATGGCTTCTTCCAACAAGACAGTGTGCCATGCCACGGTGCTCGTATTGTGCAGGAGTGGTTTCAAGAACATGAGGGAGACTTTACCTTGCTTAGGTGGCCCCCACAATCACCAGATCTCAACCCAATTGAGCATTTGTAGGATGAAGTTAAAAGAGCCATCAAGCAGCTGGTTCCACAACCATCAAATCTCACAGAACTGGACAGTGGTATTCATCAGGCATGGTGTCAGATTCCTTGAATCACCTTTCAACATGTCGTGGAGTCAATGCCAAGAAGAATCGCCACAATATTGAAGGCAAAAGGTGGGCCCAATGAAGTACTGATGGGGTGGTCATAATAATCTGGCCACTCAGTGTATATGGCTGTGCTATTAAAAGATTTCATGGAAGGCTAATGATAAGTTGCCCTGGGACCTTCCTAAACTCAGTTATCATTAGGATACTTAACTTTCAGATCATTAAATCCACCATGGCACTGGACTCAAAACATAGTACTAGTACTTGCTGAACTAAAAGTTTCCCAGGATATTATGAATAGTGAATGATAAAAGTAGGGAAGCCATATTCACACTCGTTTTTTAAAGTTAAATTTATTGGGATGACATCTAATCTAATAAAAGATTAATATGCAGATTGACCATCAATCTGAGACACCTCAGTCACGCCCACCAGCCAAAGCCATGCCTACCAGCCAATCTGAGTGGCTGTATGCAAATTAACCCAGCCAAGATGGCGGCCAGCAGCCACAGAGCTAGAGCAAACAGGCTTCCATTTGCAACAGAGGAAACTGCCTGCCTAGACGGGCTGGGCCTCTGCTCAAAGCAACAATGTTTCAATTATAGAAGCCATGGAGCTGAAGCAAACAGGAGGCTTTGTTGCCTGCCTAGGCCTCCACTCAAAGCAACAAAGTTTCAGTTATAGAAGATAAATAAACCTCTGATTCCTGCTAGCCTCGCTGGGACATTGGGTCAGTGGGAGCTGTGGGCAGCCTTGAAAACAAACCTCAGCCCCTCACCCAGGCTGTCCAGGCACCCCAGTAGGGACCCGAACCCTGAAGGGACTATGGGCAGCCTGAAAATGGCCCTCAGCCCCTCACCCAGGTTGGCCACACCCCCATGGGGTGAGGGTCTCCACTGGGAGGCTTGGCCAGCCTGAAAACAGCCATCAGCCCCTCACCTAGGCTGGCCAGGCATGCCAGCAGGTGGACATCCCCCAAGGGGTCCCAGAGTGAGAGAGGGCACAGGCGGGGCTGAGGGACCCCCTCGAGTGCACAAATTTTTGTGCACCGAGTCCCTAGTTGGTTAATAAAATTACATAGGTTTCAAGTGTACACTTCTATAACACCTGTATATTGCATTGTGTGCCCACCACACAATGTCAAATCTTCTGTCACCATATATTTGACCCCCTTTACACTTTCCTACCCTTTTTACTCTTCCCAGCACACTTTAAATCTTGGTATGGTGATTTTGTTTTGTTTATTTTTCACCATAATTTTAGCACTTAGTAGGTGTTTAGTCAATGAGATCATTTTCTTCCTGCAGGGAATCTCTCTTCCTTCCCATGGACTCACCATCTCATAGTCGAGACTGTAAAACTTGGCAATTTCCATTCACAGTTCCGAATGATTTAGAATTCTGTTTTGCATTTCAATTTGGTATGAACCCATATGGCAAAGTCAAAACTCCAAAGAAATCTGATAAACTCCATCTTGTGCTAGCCATTCCCTGTGGCTTGATAGGCACCATAAGCTTTTCACTACTTGATTCTACCTTATTCCCTGACCATCTGTGTCTCTATCTTCAGACTTGGATGCGTCTCATAGTTGCCTCTGAAACACAGTGCAAAAGAACTATACGGTATTTCATCTGTTACGAGTGAATATAGTTTGTATAGGAGCATGAGCTTAGTACCTCAGCACAGGTGTACTCACCTAAACAAAACAACTCTCAGATTCAGAGGCCCCACATTTAGAGTTCATGAATTGTCCCTTCCTAGCGAGCATAAATATTTACCAAGCAATTAATATCGATCAAGTGCTGAGGATTTAACATACATTGTCCTTTTTAATTTTCCAAATAATTCTTGGAACTAACCACTGATGTTACCCCCACTTAATCTTTTGGCTTAGTTTCTTTATCTGTAAAAGTGCAGGCTCTCAAGCCTAATTTTTTTTTTTTTTTTTTTTTTTTTTTTTAGTGTCAGAGTCTAAGTTGCCTCTACAAAGAGATAGACTAAATACATAGGTAGGCTTCAGAGGGAATTTTGCATTTGAACTGTGTCTCGAAGAATGAATGAGATTTGAGTAGGCAGAGCATGATAGAAAGGATATTTGGGGAGAAAAGACGAATCTATCCAAGAAAAGACATCCAAAGAAACTTGTAATATTAAGATTTATTTAGACAACAATGTGACTAAATATATGACCAGGGAAGAAGCATGTGAGAAGTGTGTGATGACTACAGCAGTCACTCTGGGCCCATTATGGGGTGGCCTTGAATGGCAGAGGTTAATGGGAGGAAAAGGAGGACCTATGTAATACTTTGAACAATAAAGATTAAAAGATAAAAAAAGAAACATAGGACTGGGTGAAGGGATTAAGAAGTACAAATGGCGTTACAAAATAGTCACAGGGATATAAAATACAGCATAGGGAATATAGTCAGTACATTGTAATAAGTATGTCTGGTACCAGGTGAATACTGGATTTATTTGGGGCTCACTTCATAAGTTATATAAATATCTAACCACTGGGCTGTACATTGAAAACTAATACAATATTCATTGTCAACTGTATAAAAATAAAATGCCAGAAATAACATGTGGGCTTCGTTCTCTAGGTGATGAGGAACTGAAATGTGGAACGCCAGGACCCTCTGGCAGCAGCGTGAATGACTCATTGACGAGGCATCAAAGACAGGGACACCAGGTAGGCCTTCTCAGACTAATTGGTTGAGGGTGAACATGAGCCTTGAGCTCATTAATATGCTTTACTCTCTATTAGACTCCATGTCCTGTGGCTCATTAATTCCTGGTTGATCTATCCCCAGGCTGTGTTTCCTCCTCACTGAGTTCACAGGGTAAAGATTTTCCTCTTTCTCTTAAAACTATCTCAGCATCCAGACTTGCTGGACCACAGCGTTTGCTGATGTCTTTGTGAGAACCTTTGACCTATAAGTGAGTTTCGTTTCAAATGTTTACGTAAGCATTAGAGGAAAAAAAATTAAATGTAATCAGATCTGGCTGAGATATTCAGAACATCTATTTCTGAGAATTTCTACAACCAACAGTTTCTTTGCTATGTCATTGATCTTACTTCTCCAGAGAGTGGCAATGGAGATGATTTGGGGGTATCTTTTATCATTTGGCATGTTTGTTTGATGGAAAGAGATGGAAGAGGTCAAGGCAAAGTCTTGGGTAATTTTTTTTCTTAATGAATTGAAAATATTTATACAACGTTTATGTCTCTTGTTATAAACATATGAAATAAAAATAAAATTTAAAATAAGTGAATGAAGAAATTAGAACAAATGGAAAATGAGATTTAGAATGAAGTGATTGATTTGAGAATAATACTAATGTCCAAAAAGTTTATCTTAAAAACCTGCACACTTCTACATGGTGAGCCATAAATTGGACTCTAATCTTTCTTTAACCAACCCAGGGATCATGCAATCCAGGGATCACATACCTTATCAATGTCCTTTGAGGGAGAAAGGGGGAAAGTAAACAAAAATCAAAGGCATGCATTCAGAAGCACACCAATTCATGTTCCGATTTCTCCACTATCCAGTGGTACCCAGGGGAATAGATTACAGATTTTAATTAAAACAGTCCTTAAAAATATTCTTGTAATGCAGCTGCCACTTCAGAGAATCCTTTCCAATTTACCCATTAGTATAAGATTGAAACACATTCAATAACATAAATATTTGGTATGAGTGGGGTGGGGGGGAGGAAGAATACAATACAGCCATTCAAATACATAGTTTCCTATGCATCTTAACGTTGTGCAAAATAGGATAAAAGTAGGTAATCTTCCCCTCAGTGATATTGGCCTGTAGAGAATCTTTCCAATTGTATGGTTGGGGCAAACCCCAGATCTGTTACAACATGTAACCTTGGGCCAGGTCTCTAGGGTATTTCTAAGGTGGACACAAAACAGATAGCTAAGGAAGCAAATTAAATGATGTGTGATATAGTAATAATAACTATGTCAGTTTAATAGTGGGAGACTTTGTCAACATTATTGACGTAGACTCTATAATAATTGTCATTTTTTACTTGGTTTAATTAAAGTTTTTCAACTTGTCAGGGAAGTAATTGGTCTGTTTTGAAAACAAAGCCTAAGCATGAGGTATTTCTTGGGATGGAATACCAGGCGGTAAGAGTAGCTGTGGCCCCTGAGGATGGCTTATTTTGGGAGCTGGGAAGGTGGCTGGAGGGAAAAGAACACATTAGAGCGAGACATCTTCACAGCCCTGCATGTGGCTGCTCCAAATAATGAAATGTGCAAATTGGATTCGATCTAATGGTAGGTTAAAAAATGAGAGGGCGAGAGTTTTATTTCCTGCTTTCTCCATTGAGCGTTTTCAGCATCTCTGCTGCACAACCTCACAAAGTCATTGACCACAGGTGTGCCGTTAATTATGATGTATTATAAACATTTACATTGTATAATGGTCCTCAATGCCTTCCACCTGTGACCTGGTACCTGCCTACCAGGCAGTCAAGCAAAGCGGGTAGAATGCAGGCTGCCAAGTTAAGATTTTTATTTCTTTTCTCATATGTGCCATTCTCTTAGGGCATTTACGTTTAGGGAATTTTCCCCCTTGGTTTTCTAAATTGTTGCATGTAATTGCATATTTTAAACCTTAAAATAGTAATGATTTTAAATACAAACCTTTCCAAGGGATATGCATGCCTCACTTTCGTCTTAAACTAATTGAAGTTGAGATACATTTGCATGTATTTTCTATGTGACCAAATCTTGTTTTATCAATGATTAGACCACGATGAAATGAGTCTTCGCAGTGGCTAATAAGGGTGCAAAAGCAGGTTTTGCTTGTGCTAAGTGGTCACATGTATCATTGTCTGAGGAACTCTTGACTTTGGTTAATAATAGTAACAGTGCTAAATCTTCTACATTATCAGCCCAATTGCTTTTCAGTAGTTTTGCTTGCTGACATCCATATTTCTATCTCTAGTAATCATTCTCCCATTTCATCCCCATTGTAATGGGCACCTCTTCTTTCTGAAAGCATACCTGCTATAGTTGAAATAGCGATGGTGACCATTCCCACCCACACATATTCAGTGCCTGATATGTCCCAGGAACTCCACTGGACACTTAACACATCTAGTGCTTCCTATCCCTTCATAATTGCTGATGAGGTAGCTGTTATGAAACCAGGTGAAGAATTATTTAAGATCAGAGAGCTGAGACAAAGTGTGTGTCTGGTTTGTGATAACTCAGAGTAGACATTGGTGGTAAATTCAGGCTCCTATTTCACTACTTTCAAAGCAGGAAGTCACGAGGACTAACTGTTGAGCAAAGTAGGAGATATTACCTCATGGCTCTCATAATGTCTTTGAAATTGATGATGTTGGAGATCTGGCCTCCAAGAGAGGCAGGAGTGAATGTGCTGAGATCCTAAGAATAAGATGATGCTAGATTTTTGTTTTCTTTTTGAGAGAGATCATTAAATTGCCAGAAAGTAAGAAAAAATTAACACAGCTCTAGAATCTAAACGTTTCAAGAGAGATAATGATGTATTCACACAGAGAATAAATCATAGAAAACAAGCAAAAAAGTAAACCCACAACTAATACAAACATAATAAAATATTCTTTGGAAGGAAATCCATGAGAGACTCTATTACAGGTAAATAAACTAAACGGATTATTTCTAAACAAAGAAACTCAAATCCCACACTCACAAGAAATTCCATAGACATGAAATTTGCATTTAAAACAACAAACAGTTGTAAAGTTTGGATTTTTTTTTTTTTGAGCGTAATCCTTGACTTTAGCTCAGTTCTGTCTGTACTAACTGCTATAGACATTCAACCCAAGTGGTAGGAGAGGGTCATGGATGTGATGAGCAAGGAAGACCAAGGAGCCAAAAGTCACGATGAGAACACTGTCCTAAGTGCTGAAGATGCTATGACAAAGCTTCAGGGCTCAAGAAGAGAAGTTGGTTTGGGGTCACAGAAGTTCAGTTGTTGGCACGTTGTTTTGAGACGCCAGCAGTGCATCTAGAAGGCACATTCAGTGAGCAGTTGGTTCTTCTGTTTTTAGGATCAGATTAACAGGCACATTTGGACCTGGTGACACAGGCAATACTTTTAATTGGAGAGGTCTGAGGAGATGAGCTTAGTAGAAGGGAGGAGACAAGGACCCAGGAAAATTCAATATCGCAGCAACCAAGGAAGGAAGATGCTTTCAAAAAGGATGGGGGGACAGAGGGACCAGAGGCAGTGGTCAGGACTGCCAAGTTATTTTTTTTTTGGGGGGGGAAAGTTAACATTATTTCTTTTAAGTGAAAATGTGGGTTGAACTCCAGTGTACTGGGAGAACATGAAGTGTGTGGTGAATTCTTGCCTAACCTTAAGTTACCTGTTATTTTCTTTTTTATTATTCTTTGAGAATAGTCCATTAAATCCAATTTGTGTTTTATTTTATCTCTTTAGTTTCAAACCTAGGTGCTTATTATTTACTCCTCTTACCTTTTTTACTCATCACAATTTCTACTAGGAGCCTCTGCCTCACTTTCCACCTAAACTTCTCTCTACAACTTTTTGGTTATTCCTGATCTTGGTCATGCTGTTGCACCAGCCTCATAAAGGAATATCTCACAGTTAACAATGTCCCTTTCTCCTGTCTAGCCTGTGCCGTCCTCATGGGCAAGTCTCCACAGGGCACAGATACAGACTGGACACCAAGGAGGCCACATGTTGAGTGCACACAAGCATCTGGAAAACCCCAAATAAATAGTTTGTCAATTACCCTTTTAAGCATCAGAGCCTAAAGGAAACATTTTGTTTTGTTTTAAAATTTTTATGCTAGTGAAGACATTCTTCCATTTTATAGTTGGCAACACTTAGAAAAACTTGTTGTCATTGAACATCACATTATCTTACCTTGTTGTGTAGATAAAAACAAAATGCTTAGGTATAAGAGCAGAAAGGTAGCTTCCGGAAAGGGAAATAGGTGTTAACAAAATATATAACATGCCCACTGTTCTTAGTCAGCTTGGGCTGCTGTAATGAAATGCTGTGGATTGGGTGGCTTAAGCAGCAGGCATTTAATTCATAGAGTCCTGGAGCTGGGACGTCCAAGATCAAAGTGCCAGCAGACTCAATAGCTAGGGAGCCTCTTGGCTTGCAGGTAGCTGCCTTCCTGTTATGTCCTCCCATGGTCTTTTCCCAGTACTCTTTCTCCCTCTCTTCCTCTTCTTATAAAGGCATTAATCCCATCACATGGATCCCATCCCCATGATTTCACCCCAAACCTAATTCTCTCCCAAAGGGTTCACCTCCAAATACCATGGTATTGGGAGTTAGGGCTTCGCCATCTGAATTTGGGAGGGACACAAACATGTTTGTCAGTGGGATGAAAATCTCCATGTCTCATTTCCTCCTTGTCTCCTCCTCCCTAGCTGGTTGGTTCTGTTTTGTTATTGTTGTTATATAAGCTGTCACAGCACTAGAAGCAGATTGAAGCTGCAGGCAAGAGGAAATTGCAATTAAATCAGGGAAAAGATATGCTTTCACCAAAGTTAAGAGAAGCTGCAGCTAAATCAGGATGAAATAAACATAATAACAACCAGGACCTCAAAATAAACAGTCATTTCAATCACATTCTCTTTAGTCTCCCCATCAATAACCTAGAAAACATGTACAATCAAAGGGTAAATAAATACATTTCCAAATCAATATATATGTCACTAAAATTCTCAAGCTGCAAGTGCAACATGTCATTTTAGCTCATGAGCTAATGTTCCCTAAACAAGTTATAATAGTGTTAAAGGCAAATTTTGATACAACAGAACCTCCTTATGTATAAACTATAGACACAGGTATAAATTTTGTATTGATCTAGTTAACAGGTAAATATCTCTCTATATAAAAGCCTAAGCGACTGTTTGACCAACCGGTAGCTATGATATATACTGACCACCAGGAGGCAGATGCTTCAACTGGTATGTTAGCTTGCTGCTGGGGTCCGGTTGATCGGGACTGGGCTAGACAGTCCAGACACACCTTCCCCAGCCCTGATCATGTACTGGTGGGGTCCCTGGGCCTGGCCTGCACCCTCTAACAATCCAGGACCCCTTGGGTGATAAAGGACCCTACCTCATGCATTGGGCCTCTAGTGTATAGTGAGCTCAGTTGCCTTAATCTGTGTTTGAATACGTGTCTCCTTTCAAATTTTATTTTTAGATATAAATTTTAGTAGATTCAACTTGATGCTTTCTCTATAAACTTATCAATCTTACAATGCGTATTACATTGAGAATGGCCATTCAAGTATAATAGTGCATATAAACTTTATATTAATAGATTCTTTTGATAGGGTATTATATTTATCGTTATTCCTTGTCATTGTTACTTAAACAGCTTCCTATTTCATTTGGGTGTTTTCAGTCTCTGTGGGGAACTCTCCACTTTACTGCTGGTTATGGTCCTTAAAAAAATGGATTAATTTCCTCAAAAGTATTTTATGGGTCCCTGTTTCCTACAGACTAAATTCTAAACCCTTTAGCCTAATTGCTAAAACCATCCATGTTCTGTTTCATGCCCATGTATTCCTGATTAAATCGTTTTCTAGGAATCCATTCCAACAAAGCATAGATAGACTACCTGTCTGATGATGTCATCTTTGACCAAGCTCTACGGCTTGGGACAATACTTTTCTTGCCTCCACATTTACCGATTTCCTGTTCCTTTTTCAAGACTGAATTCAGATTCATTTCCTCTGAGATACTGTGCCGACGCTCCCAGGTATACTCATTCTTTCCTTTGCTCCCTCCCGCCCCCCCCACCCCAGCAAGCCCTTGCTTATACATTTTAAAAATAGCATATGTTTCATTCCCCTGACTTTGTTTTAGTCATACATGTCTGTCTCTTGATCAAATGTTTTCACATCTTAAGGTACAGGGCCAAATCCCATTCACTGCTATATTCTACCTCCACATAACCTAGAATCTTACTGGCACCTGGTAGATTTACATTTATTAATTCATCTTTTTATCCACCCATCTGTTCATCCATTTATTCATAGTCGCCCAGATAAATGCAAGTTCTTGTATGGGATGCCCAGTGATACTGAGGACACAGTGAATAAAGTAACGAAGGTGGTAGTTCTGGTCTTGGCATCATTGATATCCTTGTGCAGGCAATAAATTTAACAAGTAGCTGCAGTGAAAGGTTCAGTGAGCGTTAGTGGTGTTGGGACATTGGGAGAAGGGGAATAGCATCGTCTGTCTACAGGTCACGAAAGTCCTCCTTGAGAACGTGATCTTTAATCTGCAGCGTGAAAGATTATTTGATGTTCACAAGTGTAAGGACTGACAGCAGGCAGAATGGGGCTGGTTTACATTAGCTGTTCACTCTGAAGAAGACAGGGAATGTAGGACTCTGGCAATAGGAAGGGAGTTGTTAATGATTCTTTCCTAAAAGAGAAAGTGGGAGGAAAGAATGAAAGAAAAAGACAGAGACTGGAATAAAAAATGTTTTGTAGACTAAGATCTCTTAAGGAGGTAGGAAAGCTATTTAGAGTCCCAAGCATTATAGCAATAAATAGTACGATTTAAAAATATTTTACTATATTCTGACTTCAAAGAGGATTTAAGGAGGATGGTAAATAGCTCTCAACTTGTAAAAATAAAAAATTGCGGAAAATAGAAAGTGCTTCTTTCTCATACATCTGTGATAAATGGCCAAATATATTTATTACTGAACCATAGTAATCTGTTTGCCTTACTGGTTACTCTTTAGTAAACTCTAAAAATATATTTATATTTAATTCTCCCATTTCAACTTCAAGATCTAATACTTAATTAGTGTCCAACAAGTGTTGAGTGTTAGTGAATATGTAAAATTTTGCATATCTCCCAAGACATGTAGAAATTGTCACATTGCCCACATATTAGAGAGCCATGTGACAGCTCCCACTTTTAGTTGTCACATCTTTCTGGTGTACATTTTTGCTCTATTAGCTTCAAGCCTCATATTCATCCCATAGAATCAGCCCTAAGGGCACTGTTAGGCTATAAGCATCTCCTGCTTCGAAATTATGTATCCGCACTCCTACACCATTCCTTCCCAGTGACTGTTATTTTCAGAAATCAGGGTTCTTGACTCCCTCCCCTGTCATTCAGATTTAATTTATTCTCTTAAAAATTACATTCAAGTCAGAGCCAGTTATTACTAAATGTTATATTTGTCCTTTACTAATTTCCTCCTTCTCCCACCGCCCCCCCCCCTTTCTGAAAAGCCTCTAAAATCAGCTGCTTTTAATCCCAAGTCCATCCCATATTCTTGGGCTGCCAGACTGACCAACATTCTGCCTATCTTTGACTGACTACAAGAGGCCTGTAAGCAGACAGGCATGGTGCTAAGATTCACAGACATTATGCATATGATGACATTTGCTTATTTGGCATGTATGCTAGAGACCATGACAGATCACATATGTACAGTACAGTGGTCAAAATTAAGAAAATTCACATTGATACATGTTATGTAGTCCAGAGTCCATTTTAAATTTTGTGAATTTTCCCAGTAAAATTTTGACCTTCTCAGATGAAATCACACACACATTTATTTTCTAAGAAACCATACAGAGAGAGCTAGTTCCCTCTAAGATCTCCCAAATAGTACCTGATGGTGTCTGGGCCGGAATTCAGCTCCCTTAATTTTGAGTTGTATGCAATTCTTCCTGCAACTGTCTCTCTTATTTTACTTCACTACCTCCTCTGAGGATAAATGATAAAAATCCTTCCTTAAGAAAATGTTTTATGCAAGAACCTCAGGGAATAACATCAGCAGATCTCCTCCAGTTATATATGTATATGGCTTAATTTTCACGGCATCCTTGAGGCCAAAGGAAGGGAGAGGCCCTGCATCCTGCTGGTTTGGTGTAGGGTTTTAATTCAATATTTATTAATTGCGATAGCCTTGTCTGTGCTGGGCACTGGAGAGAGAGTAATAAATAAGGTATGAGCCTATCATCATAGAACTCACAGACTAGTGGGGCTTGTGATAAATATTACGTTAGAGACATAAAGTATGATATAATGGAACAGTGATGGTGAGAATAACTCGAGTGAGTGATTACAGGGGATTCACAGAGGCAATGCCATTTGGCCTGGATTCTGCGGGATAAACAGGATTGGTCTTGGCTAGGGAAGAGTATAGAACGGCTTTACTGACCGCTGTGGGCACGGTGGTCTTCTAACTAGACTGCCCTTTGGGACCAAGGTGTTCATCCTTCCATCTGCTGGGAGTATTGGCTGTTGACAGCTCACAGCTGAATCTTGCTTTCAGCCATAGAAGACGCCTTGTCCAAGGTTACGCCCCCTCCTCAGAGTGAGATAGCATTTAATGACAGTTCAGTTTGGGCTATAGTGTCCTGAGTCTTTTGCTTTAATTCAGGACAAGAGAGAATGAAATTAGCTAAGGCTTCTATTTCAAAGGCATCCCAGCTCAGCTTCTCCCACTACCAAGCACTGTTTCTCCTATTCCCTTCATTTCCTTCTGGAGAACATGCCCCAATAAACCACCTGCAGTCCAAGTAAAGTTCCTTGGAGAACATTACCCAAGACAGAGAAAGGCAAGGTTTTGTAAAAAGCACCAAGGAGATTCGTGAGTGTGTCTGAGCAGGTTTCATGCATGAATTGGGTGAGACTGGAGGGAAAGAATGAAAATCAGCTGAAGGAGAAGAATAGAGCCTGATGCCCTTATTGAGGAATTCAGGCCTTACCTTGTGGACACTGGGGGGTCATGAAAGCTTTCCTTCCTTCCTTCCTTCCTTCCTTCCTTCCTTCCTTCCTTCCTTCCTTCCTTCCTTCCTTCCTTCCTTCCTTTTTAGTGTTTTTATTGATTTTTAGATAAAAAGGGAAGGAGGGAGAGAGAGAAACATCGATCAGAGTGAAACATTAATAGGTTGCCTCCTGCATTCCCTCTACTGGGGATCGAACCCACAACCCAGGCATGAGCCCCAACCCATGCAGTGACCTCTTGGTGAATGAGACAACACTGAATCCACTGAGCCACACCAGCCAGGCATCATGACAAAATTTTGTGTGCTGCATGGCAGAAGGAGAAACGTCAGTCTAGTGACCATGATGGGCAAAAATGCAGATGGCAACTGAGCCTAGTCCTATATCCTCTTCTATCAGTGGAATTTTCTATGCTGAATTGTGTCTCTTATTATTGAGAAAAAAATTATCTTTAAAGGATGTATTGCAGTCTGTGAAAAAAAAGTGAGGTTATGGTTTTTGCTGTCAAACTTTCAAAAATTAAGAGACTCATTCTGCAAATAAAAAGGTCCGAACTATATATAAGAGAGAGAAATACTTCTGGGGATTTTGAGGAAGACAGTGAAAATAATGAAAATACTATATGAAAGTTGTTCATATCATAGTCAAGTATTTCTCACCCACCAACTCTCAGGTAAAATATCACTGAGGACTATTTTGTTTCTGTCAAAAATAATGTTGTTTCCTTTAATGATATTTTACCTGAGAGTTGATGGGTGAGAAATATTTGACTATGAAGTGAAAGTCTATATGCTGTTTTCATATATGATTTTCCTTCCTTCTGCCTGGATTTTGTGCTACAAAGTGCTGCCCTGGAGAGCTTTCGGGATGCAGGCTCACGAGCTCTGCATTCTAGTTCCAGTTCTTTGCTTTTCCAATTATGTGCATCTACTACGTAGAATACTGATCTTACTCGAGTTTTGCATGTAATAAGCATGTGTGTATCTTCTGTGTCTTGATTTGGAGAGGAATCACAGTTCAACTTCTCCCAATACCGCTTTCTGAACTTCCTTTTTCTCAGTAAAAATGTGTGGAAATGAATCCTTCGATCTCAGGATCAAAGGTATTAAGAATCTGAGAGTCTTTTGCAAAGTGTAAGGCATCCCCTGGGAATCAGAACAGTCAGGTCCTGAACAAATCAAGTAACTCATTTCACAAAGTGTTGGGATGACTGAGTTTTAAAGCTTCATGCCCTTAATATACTATTCAACATCCTGAAACATGAAGTTGAGAGAGGGCGGAAGTAAGGAAAGAATTACAGCCTCTTGGAAAGGGACCGGAATGCCCATTAAAATGCATCTCGCACAGGACATAAAACCAATGAGAAGCAGCAATTTACTTTTACTGCTGGGGCAGGAGTCGGGCAACTATTTTTACTAACTACAGCCGTTCCCAAGGCTACTGGAGTAACTAAAATATTTATGGTCACTGTGCTTGGGTGAGACACTGACTGTTGCAAGTAGAAGAACTAACCTGTATTAAAAAGTGCCTGTTGTCATTTTCTCGTCTAATAAGTAAAGCAAAGGAAACGAAGAGGGCTGAGCAAAATCCTCACATAATGCGCCACGGAAAGAAAACTGAGGAAGCCCTGGCTCCATGCCAGGAGTGTCAGCTTTGCCAACCTGGCACTTTGCCTACCTCGACTTGGGGATCACCCTGCAGTATATTAAAGCATCAGCTTTTTAATTTACCGAATTGCATTCCAGATGTTTTTTGGTAGAAAGGGACTTCTCGGCAAACACCTGAGTGCTTGTCAGAGAATTACACATTTAATATTACACTACTCATTATTGTAATTAATGACAGGAAGAAGTTGCCTGAAGACATTTCTTAGTCGCACAAAAAAAGGATGTTAATATTTTATGAGGGGAGGAAATTACCTTTAACATTGATGAATTGTAATGTTCAGAAATTATAATAAGAATATTACTGTGGGAAATATGAGCTGGCTGTAGTGCCATTGAATGTTATACACCAATTCTGATAGAAAATTGATATCCAGGTGCATGGTGTAATATGAAGAAGAGCATACATGCAATTGACAGGTACCCTGTATGAAAAGTCAATAAGTAATAGTTTGATAGATTTATAAGGAGTAATGGGTGCAAGACACAAATCCTATCCTCTGCTCTATGAGCAACTTTGTGTATCAACACTAAGACTTTCATTTATTGGACGCTTCATATGTGTCAGGAATTTTGTTAAGCACTTAACATACATGTAGAAATTACATCAGCTGTTGGTTGCTGCTGAAGAAAGTGAGGCTCCTAGAATTTACATAATTTGCCTAAGTTCATTGACTAAATAGGTGGCCAGTTCATGGTACAGTCTAAGCTTTGAACTGTGTTCTAATTACCTCTCAGAAAAATATTCATTAAAAAGGCTTAGCTTTTCCAGCTTTCAAACAGATTGGCTGCTGTAGGAATCCTGTTGCATCTGTCCGGTTTTAAAATGATGAGGCTTCCTATTTAACATGTATTTATTAGTTCCTGCTGTGTGCTAGCGTGTCTGCCATGCTCTGGGTTTCATTGATCAGAGCCATTTCATTGCAGGGCTTATTAAATCCACCCTTCAACTCCTGCTTAAAGTCCCTCCTCTTGTCCCCTCTATGTTATAGCTATGTAGAAAAGCTCTTTCTACCAGATATATCTGGAAATAACATGGTGACATTTCTAGACATTGCACTGATCCAGCCAGGGTGTGGTCCGGATGAAGCATATGCAACGTGAAACACACAATTCTTTTGGCTGAAGCTTAACCTAACAAGAACTTACTTTGCCTCCTGAAATTCATCTAATGTAGTCATCACAGTACTCAGTTACTGAATTCTCCTTGCTTCTTCTTTAATTGGCCGCCTCTTTGGCATCGATTCTAACACATAAAAGTTAGACTTATTGAGGTACGTTTGTTACAAAAGTGTCCTAAATAGCTACTTTCATAGCTGATGTATCCAAACTTCTGTTTATGCACACATACGTAGAAAGTTGACTCTCCTATTGGTGTACCTGACATAGGGATTGCAAAGAAGATAGAAAGTGAATATTTAAAGGTTTGCTTATTTACAGGATTTATGTTTTGAAATAACTCCTACACCAACTCTCCATCGAAATTTCCATGTGAGGTTTGCATGTTATGGAAGACGAATTTTCCAGTTCATGCTAAAGATTTGAGGTAGGGCTTTAGTACTGAATACATCTAAGAACTTCCAGATTCCAAACTTAATTTAACTATTTGAAGAAGGTAAGAAAAGGAAACAGGTAAATGAAGGGAGGAGGCATAAGTGTGCTCAGTATTTCCTCCAAGGGAGCAAAGGCTATCTGTGAGGGGCTAGAGGATTACTTGCTACCCAGCTTGGTGTGATGTCACAGGGAATAGCACAGATAAATCTAAACTTAAGTACCTTTTTTATGTGAAATTATTAACAAACATTCACAACTTCTAACAGTTTTCTGAAATCATTAGTTTCTTCCTTAACCTCTCTCTCTCTCTCTCTCTCTCTCTCTTCATTTCTTAAAGTTAAAGTAAGGCTGGGCCTGTGTGGCTAAGTAGTTGAGCACTGACCTATGAACCAGGAGGTCACAGTTCGATTCCCAGTCAGGGGACATGCCAGGGGTGGTGGGCTTGATCCCCAGTGTGGAGCATGCAGGAGGCAGCTAATGAATGATTCTCTCTCATCATTGATGTTTCTCTCTCTCTCTCTCTCTCTCTCTCTCTATCTCTATCTCTATCTCTATCTCTATCTCTATCTCTATCTCTATCTCTATCTCTATCTCTATCTCTATCTCTATCTCTCTCCCCCCTTTCCTTTCCTTTCTGAAATCAATAAAAAATGTATTTTAAAAAAGATGAAGTAAGGACTTTTTTCAAAATAGCTCTGAGGCCTTGATACCAGAGCAGATATTAAATAAGGCTCATAATGTGTCATTTTTGGGGACATTATAATTATAAAGGCATATAAGCATGTACATTTTTGTGTCACTAAGTCTCAATGGGAATAATTAATAGAAAAATCATTCCACTTTAGCAAGTACATTTTTCTTTCTCTCAGCTGAGGACATTTTTTTCCTCTGATTAATAATTCTATCTGAACAAAAATATTTTCTAAGATAATCATAATTTTTTCCTCTAATGTTTTTAACCCAAGACAACTAAGAGACAAGGATTACGTTGACTGATTTCAGGGTCTATTACAATTGTATGCTTAATTAATGTGAATGACAGTATGAACCCTTTTTATTGCAGTGTTCAGGAACTAGTTTCAGTCCTGATAAAAGATTGCTCATTTTAACACACTCGATGCTTTACATTTGTTACCCGTCACTGTCCTTGTGTTTCTGCAGGTGTTGCTGTTGTTGTAGTTGCACAATAAGCATGAGAATTCTCTTTGTCACTTGCTTGATTAAAATAATGGAAAACACACAGTGAAAAGACTATTCCAGTGCACTCATTAGCATCGCTTCCTTTCATGGGCATCATTCTTTCCGTAGCTTCACGAAGAACATTAGTCTGTGTGTTCTCAGAGGTGATTTACAAGACTCATTAAAGATATGGAAATTATTTTTGAAAGTAAATTAAATTTAGGAGTGGTGATCAATCCCATGCATGGTTTCAAATAGTAACACACACCATGTGAAGCAAAACTCTTCAATGAACATCGAAAAATGAGCCTGGATTTTCTAAGGTAGACTCCATATCAGCTATCTTCCATGATGTTTTATAAATTTGGACGCAGAAAATAGGATCCTCTTCCTTGCAAAAGAAAGTGTGGAAAGGCATATGAGGTGCTCACTTAGTGGGACCGTCCTGCCGTTCCCTGGTTCCGGACTCCTACTTGTGTCAGGCAGAGGCTGAGCTGCCGTCCTTCCGTTCTGTGGGCACCATCAGTGACTGCTCTCATTCCACAACGGAAAACAGAGACGCCCAAGGGGTTCGCCAAGCCCTGTTTACGTCTCTGCCTCTTCTGCTGCTGCGTACACGTCACACCTCTTGTGACAATGGCCACGTTGAACTTTTAATCCCTGCAGTGCCGCAATCTCTGTGGCCTTGAGTTGTGCCTGTGCTAAACACTCTTCTGCATTTCCTGATCCCACTTGGCCAACTCCCAATCAGCTTACCTCTTAATCAGTCCCAGAGCTTTCCAAGAATATATCGAGAAAGACAGACAGGAAGATATTTCTTTTTTTTGTTTTTCTCAAAAGTAAATGGTCAACCAACTTAATGAGGGTAAGTCTTAGCAAGGCGGAGTGTATACGGACCATGGAACTCAGCTTTGAAAAGATTCAAATTACTCCACACCCCCAACCTTACCAAGATGTCGTTAAAATACAGTCTTAATATTTCTGTCTAGAAAGATAGCAGATCAGTGTGACCTTTGTAGAATCATATCCTGTTGCACAGGGCAGGCTGCTCCAGGAGTGATGGCCCTCGAGCATGTGAGGGGAGGGCTGATGCTCACATTATGGAAGCCCTGTGCATGCTAGAAGGTAGATTATTATTTGGAATATACAAAATTAATATTTTTGTTAATTCCTTAAAACACCTCTTTTTAAAATATATTTTTATTGATTTCAGAGGGGAAGGGAGAGGGAAAGAGAGAAAGAAGCTTCAGTGATGAGAGAGAATCATTGATCAGCTGCCTTCTGCATGCCTTCTGCTGCGAATCGAGCCTGAAACATGGGCATGTGCCCTGACCTTCTGATTCATGGGTTGACGCTCAAACACTGAGCCACGCTGGCCAAGCATTAAAATACTGATTAATATATATTTGGTTATTTGTACTGATACTTTTGTCCTTGATTTGAAAGCCCCTCTTTTCATCATAAGTTGAAAGAAAATATGTTTAAATTACCAAAGATTATTAAGTTCAGGAGATCTACTTTGTAACATTGTGCCTAGAGGTAACATTATTGTCTTGTACATACAAATTGATTAGGTGATTAGATCTCATGTGTGTTCATAATACAATTTAAAAAATATAAATCTGTATTTTTATTTTTATGTCAGATTTTTAGACCATAAAGTAATTGCCTTGATCAGATTTACATGCAACCTGGACTTAAGTTTTTATTGATTATTTAAGTTTAAATCATGTTCCCTTATTTTTCTTTGAGTATCTTCAAATATAAGCATCCCAGAAATTGCCGCCATTCCTCTGGAGCAGAATGGGTGTCTTCATAACATTTACTAGTATATATCAAGCAATAAGTACAATGCCCAGCTTGCTGTGGTATTAAAAAATATGCTGACTTGATAGTGCAGTACTTAAAAACACTATTTTCTTATATAAATTTGTTACAACAGATTAAGCTCTAAGTTGGTATCGTGTTTCTGATGGTTCAGGCTTTTCCAAAGAAATCCTCATAGATTTTCCTTCACCTCTCAAATTATCATCTTTAGTGAGTATTGATTAAGTATTTCTTTTAGCCTGGTTTCCTTGTACACACTATGTGGAGCGAGTTCGTTCTCCTTTTCGAGATTCTTACACCTAAGAGACATGTCAGTGGTTAACCCTTAAGGGACTGAGGATAGCACATGGGGGCTTCATTTTTCATTCCAGAGAAAGGATATTTGTGAAGCTGAAGAGAGACAATGGCAAAGGTTGAATAGGGGACTGGCGGCTTCCCTGCCTGTAGGTCTTTCTAGAGCTCTGGCTGGTAAGTAAGTATCTTTATAAAGAGGAAGAGAGTAGAGTGTCCTTGTTTGCTTTGCAAAGAAAACTTCAACTAGGAAATTGGTGATAGGGCTTTGGAAATAGCTGAACACACAGAGAGCATTTGAGAAAGACATGGTATACTTTGGTCTCTTCATGGGCTACTTTAGGATTATAATGTACACAGGAAACTGCCTACATCAGCTTCATTTAGAACATGCATGTGGATGGGAGTAAACACAGCAATGGGCAGATGAATTAAAATGCGATTCACAGTACTTTTGTAAGAAGTTTAACATCATAAAAAGTCTTAACAATGCAAAATAATGTAAAGATAATAATGATGTTAACAATGACAGTAATAATAGTATTTCCACTGTTTTCAGCACACGTTTGGATAAATAGTACCTGAAACATGCTGTAACTTATTGGAATCTTCACAGTAATGCTACAACATAGTTAAAGGTTTTAAAGAGAGCACCACTGCAAAAGACCCTCTAGTATATCTATCTATCTATCTATCTATCCATCCATCCATCCATCCATCCATCCATCCATCCATCCATCCATCCATCTATCTCACTGTAAACCCTCAATTAAGCAAAGAAGGTTTGTGATGGGAATGATGATGTCCTGAATTTGTCTTTCTTCTCTGTAGACAATTTATATCACCCCTTCAAAGTTTGTTTTGTCATTTGCTGATGACTTGATCTCAGAGGAGGGAATAAGAAAAAATTTATACCATACATTTAAAAGAATTATGTCTCATAATCTTGAACCATGAAAATTCAATATTAATACTTGAAGTTTTTTACAGGAATACTTAACGTAAAAAAACAACTGAAATACTTAAAGCAGTAAATAATTTTTTAAGCATTTGTTTAAACAATTATTTTAGTCTGCTATTCTTTGCAATATATTGGCTTCTTGTATCTTCCCTTCCAGGTTATTGGAACCTTGAGGTTAATATTGTTTCTCATGTTTTACTTAACTTTGTATAATACTTACTAAACATTTGAAATAATATTATTCACCTATGTTTATCCATTAATATAATAGTACTAGGGGCCCGGTGCACAAAAATTTGTGCACTTGGGGTGAATGGAGTCCCTCAGCCCGGCCTGTGCCCTCTCACAGTCTGGGACCCCTCAGTGGATGTCCTATGATGGCCTCAGTCTGCCAGGCACCTTTTGTGTGTGTGTGTGTGTGTGTGTGTGTGGCCACTGGGGACCTGCCCCCAGCTGCATCTGAGGCTCAGAGCAGTCCTCCTGTGTGTGTCTACCTGCTGGGGACCTGCCCCCAGGCACACCATCAAGGCTTGGAGCAGGCACCCTCTCTATGTTGATCTCTCAGACTCTTGCCTTCCCCTGCATGTTGTTCTCTTTTTTGAGCTGTGGCCAGGGCTGGGTGCTGCCTGCCTCCCAAGCTTGCCTACTGCCCATCTTCCTCCAGCCACCAGAAAGCAGGGAAAACCCCGCCTCGTGGTCAGGCCAGCCTTTTCCTGCTCCCTGATCCCCGGAAGGGACCTGGGAA
>PVJC01024964.1:0-25109 GCA_004026665.1 Murina feae | reverse complement strand
CTGCAGGGTGTGCAGGAGCAGCTGTCCTGGGTCTGCTGCCTGGCTTTGCCCCCTGGGGGCCTCTCTAGGACATCCAGGAACACCTGTCCTGGGTCTGCTACCTTCATCCGCCCCCCAGGGGCCTCCACAGGGCGTGCAGGAGCATCTGCTGCACAGTGCAGAGAATCCGAAGCCAGTTCACTGCCCAGCTCCACCCTGGTGTGTTTGCTCAGCAGCAGGGCCGCACCGAGGGATTCTGCACCAGCATCCACCCCTGGCTTGCCACTCAACTCTGCACCAGGTGTGTCCCCTCAGCGGTGTGAGCCCACCAGGCGTGTGCAATCATGGGCCCTCCAGTGGGAAACTTCCAGGCCTGCACTCACCAGCCTTCCCACCCCCCAGCGCACGAACCCTGAAGGGGCTGTGGGCAGCCTGAAAATGGCTCTCAGCCCCTCACTCATTCTGGCCAGGCATGCCAGCAGGTGGACATCCCCCCCCAAGGTGTCCCAGACTGCAAGAGGGCACAGGCCGGGCTGAGGGACCCCCACCCCCCCGAGTGTACAAATTTTTGTGCACCGGGCCCCTAGTTTATTATAAAGAAAAGGTAAATTTTACCTTTTGGCATTTCTTCTGTGAAACAGTTCTGCTATAAATTGACCTGATAAAATTAATGGTGAATCCAAAAGCATAAACTATTCTCTGCAAAGACATTGCCAGCCCATGCTAGGCAAATTAATTATTACAGAATAAAATTTAAAAAGTGTGTGTGTGTGTGTGTGTGTGTGTGTGTGTCCCTAGTTGGCTTGGCTCAATGGATAGAGTGCTGGCCTGGGGACTGAAGAGTCCCAGGTTCAATTCTGGCCAAGGGCACATACCTGGGTTGTGGTCTTGATCCCCAGTAGGGGGTGTGTAGGATGCAGCCGATCAATGATTTGCTCTCATCATTGATGTTTCTATCTCTCTCTCTCCCTTCCTCTCTAAAATCAATAAAATATATATTTTAAAAAGTGTGTGCATATGTGTGTGTGTGTGTATGTGTGTATATGGTGGGGATATATACTATCACATCAAGAACACATATATGGCCTTGTGAGAAAAACATTAGGCTGCCAAAATTCAGTTTATCTGGTGAAACTCTTGGTAAATAAGCTCAAGAGACTTGTATCTTCTGAGTTAACTATAGTTGAAGTAATCTTGTGTCAGTCTTATGAGAACATTTTTAAATCAGTCAGTGTAAAGTTACTAAACCTAAGATTCCTGAAAACAGAGGGAAGACTCTTGAGCTAATTAGACACTTGGCTACGAAGCTAATGTTATCAGTTCAGAGGCTCAGGATTAGGTTAGCAAGATGCACACAGAAACATGAAGTTCAATCTGTCAAGCTAGAGCAATAATCTGGAGCCACCAAGTAAACACTATGCAACAGACCCACCTACAGAAACACAGCAGACCTGTAGAGACAGATCTTCATCTGGCAAGCAGGCTGGCACAGAGGCCTGATTCATCTGTGTGCTCCACTGGGATTCCTCCTCATTAGCTGCGACTCTTCATAGATTAGTTCAGCCTTGACTGTGCATCCTAATCACAGGTAGACCTTTTACAAATATGAATGCCATGGCACCACTTCAGAATCGCTGAATCTAAATGTCTAGGACAAGATTCAATCGTCTGCATTTTTATTTTTAAAAATTCCCCATGTGATCATGATGTCCCTATAAATTTGAGCAGCCCTTAGTAAGTCCCTTTTCGCATAGTCTCTATGTTTTTCTGACACATGTCCTCTCCCACATTCATTTCTGCCATGTCTTGATGTAGGTGAGAATCTTCGCTACATATTTAATTCTTATTCCCGTGCTAAGTTCAAATAAAGCATTCTGCTAAGTATGCTATATTAAGTGGATTAATATAAAGTAACACTCGCAGTGGTCAGTTACCTATCTGTAAAAAGTCAAGTGTTAAACGTCCAATAATCCCACTGCAATTATTTTTGTTAAAGCCTCAATATCGCTCTGTGGCACTATTGTTTTAGTTACCTAATTGGTGTTCCTGTCTGGGTTTTCTTACTTTTCTAATCCACCCTACACATTCTTGTGAAATTAATTTCCCTAAATAAGAATTCTATTTCAGGCACTGTCCTGTTCAATATCTTGCCTACTAACTGAAATACAAACGTTATTCAAAAGTTAAGGCCAACTTTACATCAGTACTTTCAGTCTATTGACCCTCTACTCCTATTCATATAATGCACCCTAGCAAAATTAGCCACTGCCACAACAGCTTCATGATTGTCTAACTCGATGCTCTGAAAAAATGCTGTTATTCTTTCTGGAATATATATTCTCTACCAAAATAACTCTCTATCCATTGAAGGGAACTGTACCCTCATATTGCTATACTATTCTTTTTATAAAGGTCATTTCTCAAAACAGGAAGTTAATATTCTCTTCATGTCCCATATCTTACTGACATCATGGCAACAACTGGAATCAAATTCTACCATGTTCCTGACGTCAAATACCAACTAGCATAAAAGTCAAGAATAGAAGACTGAAATATTAAAATGCTACATTATATTCATAAAAATGTAGGGGTTTGAATATATGTGAGTAAAACTAACAATTGAAATTCTAAGCAATTTTCAATATAATCTGAATCTAGTAATATGATTTTATATTTGAGAACATCTGCATTTGAAATGTTTAAATGAAGAGTGAGTAATGTGCTTCCATTTTGTCTGGCTGCTCATAAAAAAACATGGACTAATTAATCACTGACTCTATTTTAAGTAAATTGAGGGGCCAGATGGTCTTGGATAAATATAGAGAAAATAACCTAAATAAGTAAGGAAGTGACACTCGGTTATGTGTGTACTCTAGTGTCACCCTCAAGGAACACCTCGGTAAAGAACTCTGGTCTCTTTTTCAGCATGTTTGACCAATACATGTGTGGAAAGCACCAGCATGTTGAAATGCTCTTTACTGACTGATTCATCTCTTGACTGGGGATGCTCAGAAGAACTTCAGTTTATATGGGCTTCCTGATCTCAGTGAGAATGGAAAAATAGAAGTTGCAGAGGTAGTAGCAGGATTAACCTCAGCAGCTCATTCCCACCACTGGAATAAGTCAACTCTCTATTTCTGCACCTCAGTTAGTGATGGGATCTTAAACATCCAGCCAGTTCACAGGTATGACACTGTTTTTTTAAAAATATATTTTTATTGATTTTGCTCAGAGAGGATAGAAAATGAATAGAAAGAAAGAAATATCAATGATAAGAGAAAATCATTTCTAGGCTGCTTTCCACACACTCCTCACTGGGGATCAAGCCTGCAATCTGGGCATGTGCCCTGACTGGGAATTGAACCATGACCTCCTGGTTCATAAGTTGATACTCAACCACTGAGCCATGCAGACTGGGCTACTGCCACTATTTATTAAAGAGACACCCCTTCCCGCTTTTTATTTTCAGAACAAACACTAGCTGATGCCCTAAACATGATGCTAATTCACATGTATACTTGAGAATAAAAAAATGATTCTAAGAAAAGAGCAGATTTTACCACCTCGGGGAAGTTTTGGGGTGTGAGGGGTTGTGTTAGAGTAAAGACCATACCAAGGTATTCTCTCCTTAGTTAAACATTTATTGACCTGGTTACTCCATCAATTAAAAAAACAATGTTTGATATGTTTATTTGAGTTGACACATCTGCTTTGCTGCCTGGGCAATAAAAGTATAACAAATTGCAGTTTTGGGTGAAGACCAGAGCACATTATGGCTAACATGTGGTCCAGGGTGAGGTACTGCTATCCTCATCATGCTATCATGGAGAGCCTAAAGATCCAAAACTCATTGTAGAATTTGGTGGAATCTCATGATTTTCGTGTATCCCATGCCTCACTCAAATAAAAGAACCAATAAAAACTCACAGAGCATTGCATTTTAAAGATGAAAGGCTTTCATGATATAACTATCCTCTATTAGGAAAACAAAGTTCCTGTTTGCACTAGGCTTTGGACAATACTAAAGACATCTGTAGCTTCAGGCCTTTTATAAATATAGACACAGCCTAGAGCAATTCAAACACAAAAAGCTTGGAGGACAATACCTGAGACCTTCCACTATGAGCACACCAGGTCCTGCCACAGAGCCCTGCAAGCTCAGCCTCCTGCTTTCACAGTGTCCCAAGAGAGAAGGAAGCTACCTAAACCCATTCAGAAATCCCTTTGCTGAGTCAATTGCAAGTAGGCTGCTGTACTTCATAGAAGTAGCTGCAGATTTCTTAGCCAGAAAATGAAACAAACAATGATGTAATAGGATTTGAGGACTCAATAGATTATTCACATGGTCTCAGTGTTGGAATTTCTCTTTCAAGAAACAGAAATTCAATTGTATTTTCCTCTGTATGCATTTTATTTTATCTGTTTACTTCTGTTGTGATAACTTTGTCATCCAGGGTGACTGATTTCTCTTGTGAGAAGAGACTGAGCTTTTGTAGAGATGAAGGTTTTTACTTTCTTTTATATATTTATCTGTACTCTTTGATATGCATTTCTTCATGTCAATAACAGTTACATGAATGGTGTGCTTTCTAAACTATTCTAAATATGTTCTTCATAATTCTTTGTACCAGAAAATCCTAAAATGTTATCAAAATAAACTAATGCAAACATAATTCTGTAGAAATAATTTTGGAAATAAAATGTAGGAAAGGTGAAGATAACATAGGCATCGTGGATGCTACATAAAATGAATCAAAGAAGACAGCTATTTTATATAAGCTTTAAAATGTAGGACTATAATTAAAATTATCCTATATAATAAAAGCCTAATATGCTAAGTGTCTGGTCATCTGGTCAGCTGTTCAACCAATCAAAGCATAATATGTTAATGATATGCTAAGGCTGCTCAACTGCTCCCTGTGACATGCAATGACCACCAGAGGGCAGATGCTCTGACTGGTAGGTTAGCTTGCTGCTGGGGTCCGGCCAATCAGGACTGAGAGAGACAGGCCAGACATGCCATGGAGCCCTCCCTGTTCCCTTCCTCACTGGCCAAACTCCTATGTCCCTCTCCTGCCCTGACTGTGCGCCTGTGGGATCCCTCAGCCTGGCCTGAGCCGTCTCACAATCCAAGCTCCTCAGGGGATGTCGGAGAGCTGGTTTGGACCCAATCCCACAGGCCAGTAACATAATGAAATTCTTTTTAGTGACATAATAAAATACAGGAATGAGAGTAATGGAAAGTGGGGGCTGGTATGTCTGCAATAGAGTTAGAGCATTGTTTTAGTTATAAAAGGAATCACTTTGTGACCTCAGAAAATAAAACTCATAAAATTGTTCTCTCTGAGAACAATGATTCTTTTTTTAAAAATTTTGTTTTATTGCTTAAAGTATTATAAAGAGTATTACATTACATATGTCTCCTTTTTTCCCCTTGACCTTTCCCCAGCCTCCTCTACCCCCAGTGTCTTGTGTCCATTGATTATGCTTATATGCATGTATACAAGTCCTTCAGTTGTTCTCTTAACCCCCTCCAACCCTCCCCAGCCTTCCCACTGTAGTTTGACAGTCTGTTCCATGCTGTTCTTCCTCTGTATCTATTTTTGTTCATCAGTTTATAATGGTCTTTATTATCCATTACTGAGTGTGATCATGTGGTATTTATCTTTCATTGGTTGGCTTATTTCACTTAGCATAATGCTCTCCAATTCCATCCATGCTGCTGCAAATGGTAAGAACTCCTTCCTTTTTACAGCAGCATAGTATTCCATTGCGTAGATGCACCACAGTTTTCTAATCCACTCATCTGCTGATGGGCACTTAGGCTGTTTCCAAATCTTAGCTATGGTAAATTGTGCTGCTATGAACACAGGGATGCATATATCCTTTCTGATTGGTGTTTCTGGTTTCTTGGAATATATTGCTAGAAGTGGGATCACAAGGTCAAATGGGAGTTCCATTTTTAACTTTTTGCGGAAACTCCATAGTGTCTTTCACGGTTGCTGCACTGGTTTGCATTCCTACCAGAGAACAATAATTCTTAGTTGGAGAACAACTTTTGCCCCCAGGGGACAGATAATGTTTGGGAATTCCTGGAGATAATGTTAGTTGTCACATCTTGATGAAGAGGAGTGATGCTCCTCGCATCTACTGGGCAGGGGATCCTGAAAAACATCCTGAAATGCACAGGACAGTTTTCTGCAAAAAGAGTTGTGTCCTCCAAATGTTGTCACTGCCAGTGTAGAGAGAACCTAGTATAGAGAGCGATATTAGCATAGTTGGGAAAGAATGGAAGGCAGACTTTCATATGCATCTATTCATAATGTTAGACCTTTTCTTATTATTTTTCTTTATTATGTCCATGTTTATCTTGTTAAAGATTCATTATACTGCACAAAAGTATGAAAACATAGCAGATTTCAATATGTAGATGATATTTTTATTCAAAACCCAGCAAAATCAAAGACTACAATTAAATAAATGCATATGTAAAGAAATAAAAGCAAACTTAGCCTTAGAATTATTATTTAGTGACCTTCCAGTTATCCTCCACAGTACTAAATCCTAGAGATAATCTTCCTAGATCAATTGCATTTTAAAGAGGAAAATCTGAACATTCACTTTTTCTCTTAGTAGCTGTCCATACTATATAAACAGAAGAAAATTGAATTTTTAGGTTTCACTAGCTCATTTGATGTTCAAAAAATATGCAAAAGGTTACAAAATTGGGCTGTGATCAACCAATCTGATTACATACTTCCAGAAGATTCCTTAGTAGACATACTATGTCTTTTGGGGAGAATTCCAAGAAAGTAGAGTGAGCTCTGACTTTTAATCTCCTCTCTCTGAGGCATTCCTCTTGCTCTATGGTCCCAATGATAGGTATCAAAGAATGATTTTCCACAAATTGGAGAAACTGGTCTCTCTCCTTTGCTGATACTTGCTGAGCTGCAGGATGTCATAGGCTCATCAAATGTTGGCATCAGGAGTCAAAATATTTCTTAGGAAAGCATGATATGTGTTCTAGAGTTTCCTGGGGTTGACCTACAGTGCTAACACAGGACCCTTGCTTCTTTTGATGAGAAACCAGAACATGGGTTGTCATCTGAAACATCCTGGAATAGTAGGACCAAAAGAGATGGTTGGCAGTAGGAGCAGCCTGCTGTTATAGAGCTTGCCATGGTTAAGATAACTGCCTGTTGGGTTAATGAGACCTAGGAGAGAACTGTTGGCATTAGTGGATTCAGAGCCCTTGCTAGAGAGCGCTGTGTGGAGATGGTGGGGATCACAGATCACTAAAGTAATCAGTAGAATTTATATCATTCAGGTACCTGACAGTGGATGGCTATTGACAAAAGGGAACTACAAATAGGACTGACTAAGTATAGTCACGTTCCTCTTGTTATTTTTATTCCTTCTTCAGATCTGACTCTAGAGAGCCAGAATTTAGAATGAAAGGAGACACATGCAAAACAGAAATGTTTTCTGTTTTCCCACTGTCTTCTTTATGCGATGGAGTAGGCCTGAGTGTGGGGAAAGGAAGATTGTTCACATGAGGTATGAGATTAAAGTTAGCATACAGAACAAATAAAATTTCTTCAATAAAGAGATGTAATTCAAAACCTTAAAATTTCCAGGAAGTACTAAAATACTAGAACAAGAGAAAAACTCAATTATTCATGTGTGTGTAGTTGTGTGTGTGTGTGTGTGTGTGTGTGTGAAATGGAATTAAGTTGGAAATTATCACTGACACATCAAATTCAGTAGAAGACAAGATTACAAAATGAAGCTTCAGACAAAGATGCTTCCCTTAAAAAGAATGCTGAGGAATCATGTCATGACTCACAAACCACTCTCCTGTCCATCCTCTCTGGTCAGAAGCTAGGTGTTCACCGGTAACATGGCAGAGGATGAGGGGGCAGTTACCTTTTGCGCCTGGGAGTTGTCAGAAGTGCACATACAGTGGGGACTCCTCTGAAGAACACTAGGAAAGCTCTCACAGGGGAAAAGCTGAACTTTAATATCCATCAGGCCCAGAACATGCAGTGCTGCCTTCCAAAAGGTCTCATAAATTAAGAAAGTTCCACTTCTTTCTTCCTACTGCACCTTTAGGCATCAACTGAGAGAGAGAGAGAGAGAGAGAGAGAGAGAGAGAGAGAGAGAGAGAGAGAGAGAGAACTACAGCAGTTTTTTTTAAATCTTTTTTTTAAATTTCATTGCTTAAAGTATTACAACAAGTGATAGCAGTTTTTATAAAGAACTTGCCAATTTAGAAAGAAGTTGTCATCCCAACTCCACAGATTAAAGTTTCTCAGCTGCTAAGTGAATATTTAGTTACAAACTTGACTGTTTTTCAACCTGAGCAAAAGGTTAACCTCAAAAATACAGAAGAGTAGGGTGGATATAATATTGTAAGATTATTGCATGTCATGAATGGTTCTGGTTCCAATTACTAAAATTCTGGTGTACTGTTATAGGTAGAATTGTATCCACTAAAAGTATATGGTGTATGTTGAAACCCCCAGAACTCTAGAATACAGCCTTATCTGAAAATAGGGGTGTAGATGTATTTACTGAAGTTGAGATGTGGTCATACTGGATGAAGTGGTGTTCTTACACCAAGACCCGCGTGTACAGATGGAAGACAGCATGCACACAGCTATGTAAGAGGAGAACACCACGTGATGACAGAGGTAGAGAGTGGAGTGATGCAACTGCCAGCTTCCGAATGGCAAGGACTGACATTCACTCGAGAAGCTAAGGAGACAAAGCGGATTTTACCCAAAGTCTCAGAGGGAGCATGGCTCTGATGACACCTTGATTTGGGACTTTGAGCATCAAGAACTATGAGAGGATAAACTGTTGTTTTTTAAGCCACACCCAGTTTTATTATGACAGCCACAGGCAGCTAATACAGGTTTTTAGAGAATGAGCTTAGATGACCTAAGGTTGTTAACCAACAAAACTACTTAATCAGGAGTCACTCTTCTCCCATAAATAAACCATTGAGTTGGTGGCCAGATTTTAATTGTATTTATGTCTCTGTATGCTCCTGTATGTGTGTGTTGGTGTCTGTGAAGACAGGGAGCCTAATGAGGGTCAGAAATAAGAAAACATGTGTCTTTTTCTATTTTTTCTGTCGGGGCTCCATTAAAGTTTTCTATGGTTTCTAGTTATGTGGGAAGGGTAGACCAACACTTGTTGGATGTTTTTATTTATTTTTTAAAATATATTTTATTGATTTTTTACAGAGAGGAAGGGAGAGAGATAGAAAGCTGGAAACATTGATGAGAGAGAAACATTGATTAGCTGCCCCCTGCACACCTCCCACTGGGGATGTGCCTGCAACCAAGGTACATGCCTTTGACCGGAATCGAACCTAGGACCATTGAGTCTGCAGGTCAACGCTCTATCCACTGAGCAAACCAGTCAGGGCTGGATGTTTTTAAATCAGACTGACAATACCAGGATCATAGTCTGCATAACTGATTTATAGTCAACAAAAGCCCAGTTTTTTACAATTTTTAGAAACATGGACTGGTTTCAAGATTTACTGATTAAGACACAAAGAAATGCAATCATATTCCAGATGAGAACTATCTCTGTGACAAATCAAATAGTCCTTATTTTATAGACATTCAAAGACTTCCAACACACTCAGATTACTTCCCTCGCACATTGCAAGATGACTTAGACAATGAAAATGAGTGCTTCTAAGCTTCAATGCTTTGCTACAATTAAATTTTTGCTGACAGTAGAGTGTGATCACTTTCTTTCTTCTTTAATAAACACCAAGTGGAGCAAACAGAATGACTTCCGTAGACCTTTTTGGTGAAATGATGATAATGGGTCCAATCCCTTGATCAGGGTACTGTACTAGCAATAAAATAAAGCTAATTGTTTTTATCTTTCATGTATACTCCTCTATCATATTTTTTTCTAGCTTCTTCTCCTCTCTTCCTCTCTGCTTCTGTCACTTTAAGCTTTCTAATGTATTTTTAGAAACATTTTAGCATGTGGTAGAATTTTGGTCCTCAAAATAGTGAGTTGGTCCTGTATAACAAAATGAGAAAAGGTTGCCAAACATTTTTTCTATTATCTTAGAAATATATTCATCAGCTTAATGTCTGTTAAATTATGGATATGCATGGTGATTTACTACATTTCAGTATTTTTTACAGAGATGCTTTGTTACTTTAAAATGTAAATATTGTACATTAAAAATACATTTGGAAAGCCCTATAAGCAGCAGAATTTATATGCTTTTGTTATTTCCTAAAAATGAATGTATCTGCTATTTATACTGACAATGTACTGAGACACACAATTACTGTTTTAAACTACTAAATGTAGATTTATAGCCTAATGAATACATTTCCAACTGAAAAAATATTTTTACACTAGGTCTGTGCTTAGACAGATGTATTGAGTTTTCAGATACTTATCAGCACTAGAAACTCCTCTTACCCTCAGAGTTTTAGTGACTCCATCAGGCAGCTCAACAGAACAGTACAAGAATTTATGCGAGAGATCTCAAAAATGAAAACGAAAATGCCCAGTTCCTCAAGATTCATCTAAATGGTCATAACCATCATAAAAAGCAGTTCCGGGAGAGACAGAAGCTTGTGTGAAGAGGGAGCCTGTCAAGCAGCATGGCTGTTAACAAGGAGACAAATACACATTATCCGGGTTCCCTGAGCCTCAGAGCCAAAGGAACATACAACTGCTGCGCCACAGAAGAGACGACGCAAAAGTTAGTGAAGGGCACATCAAGTTGACAGGAGTAAATATCAAGACGATCCACCATCTTCACCACCATTGTCACCACCATGATTATTTCAAGTTCCCACAGTCACAGGAAGGCAGGCTTCTGGAGTCCTAAGGTTCCCTTCTCCCAGGTCACTGACAAGGGTATAAGCAGCAACTTGCTGGCCACCCCACGTAACTTTCTAGCATAACAAATGTCTGATTCAAGGGGCCTGGAGACTATTTACTACTCGACCCCCCCCACCAACCTCACCCCCCACCCCCACCCCTAGATGTGTATACTAGTGTGCCACATGGAACTGAATGCCACCCCCTGGTCCCAGCAAGTACTACAGCCTAAGCTGCGGTGTCAACAGCAGGACAAGGCAAAGAAGACTACTTCACATTGTTGCACAGACTGACCTCTCTGCAATCAGATGCTGAATACTTGAAAATGTCGCAAAATTTAAGATGCAGGAGGATAAAGATATTTAAAGAAAGAAGCCCTTGAGAATGAGATCTTTCTCACCACTTTGAAACTAGATGTAACCATGTGACCCTTCTAGATGATAAAATAGGAGCATAAATGATCTGTGTCACTTTTAAGACCAAATCAGTCTACCCCTGGTGCTTGGCTCTCTAGCTGTGTCTTGCTGTCAGATGATGGTTGGAGATACTTTGTTATTCTGATGATACAGTTACTAGATCATGAACCCTTAGTCATTATGGGTCCTGAACTTCTATGAAGAGCTGATACGCTCTGCCAATTTGCGGTGAATATGTGGCATGAGTGATGCATGTGTGTGTGTGTGTGTGTGTGTGTGTGTGTGGTTAGTCTTAGATTACTATGATTAATATAGTACCCATAGTCTGAATATAGTAAATGTGAGATTGAGGTCAAAAGATTAAATTTATTGCTGATAGAGGTTAAACTTTGGGGAAAAAAGTGATAACAGGCCTTTTAACTTCGCCCCAAACTAAGTTGGTGAATCACCAGTCATAGGCAATGCTGGGCCTAATCAGGCCTCCTGGTCAGATCTGCATTCATTATGACAGGTAATCAGGAACTTGTAGGGAGATTGACATTATGATACTCCAGTGAATAGTCACTCCAATAATAATATACTATTTCCAACATTTGATTTTAAATATTAAATACATGTTATGTTCAAATTCCCAGGATAATTAAAGTTTGAAATTTAAATATATTTATAAATTAATGTCCAGACACATAAGTCCAAAGATTACATGAAATATCTGTTTTCCTGACAAAGTCAATTCATATAGCCAATAACCAAAATTTCTTAAAGATCAAGATCCATGATTTCTTTTACCCATCATTCCATTTTCTCAATTTACTCATTCTCAACTTTAAATTTTTTTCAAAATCTGGAAGCAGTTGAAGTAATATGAGGAGATTCCGTCTAGTTCCTACATGGAAATAGTTAACTCCAGGGATTGGAAGTTCTGTTAAGATACTACTAGTAATTGTCTTCAATCCTCCATTTTTAAAGAATCTGCATTTAATAAAGCAGTTGTATTAGTTCTTTTGCTGCATAAGAGGCCACCCACAAACTTAGAATCTTAAAACAACAATTATTCACTTAGTTCATAATTTCACCCACTGGCATTTTGTCTGGAATCAGCTGGTGGTTCTGGGACTGCTTGCTTAGCTTGGCTATTTCATTTCATTGGGCAGAGTTGGTCACATGCTTAAGACCAGAGTCACTGTGGGAAGGAATGTAGACTCTTTGGTTTGATGAGAGTTGCTGCCAAGTTTTGTAACCTATCACACAGATTATCAAAGCACCATCGATAAATTTAGAAAATTTGTTTAAAATTTCCCCTCCAATTAAAAGGTACTTCATTTATCATTTACTTAGTTTGCAAAAAAAGTGTTACTTTTCCAATGTTTTAAGTAATTATCAATATTCAATATTCCAAACAAAGGAAATAAATGACAGGTTTTTAATTTTTTTTTTCCTGAGAAATATCTCTGCCCCATCTCTCCAGCCTCATTCTTCAACCTGGAATGCTCTCGCAGCTGCTGCGCTGGGACTTTCTTTCTCTCCCTCCCACATTAGATTTCAAATTTCCTAAATTTCTCATGTAATGATTTCTCAGATGACTCTTGTTTTACATGTGTTCTTTAAACTAATTGCCCAATAGTGGTCGTAAGAAAGATTCCATGGAGCTAACATTTTGAGTCCTTCTATGTTCACTTATTTTTCCTTCAGAATTCTAAAGGCATTGTTTTCTTGTCCTTACACATCTTTAGAGTTCCTATTGAGCAGTTTGATGTTCTGCAGATTTCTACTTCTTGATATGTAATTTTAAGATTTTTCACTATCACTAGTGTTTTGATTTTTCATTAGTATATACTTTGGTGGGAGTCACTTTTTATTTTTTTTAAATTTTGTTTTATTGCTTAAAGTATTACAAAGGGTATTAAATAAGTCTCCATTTTTCCCCTTGACCTTCCCTGCTCTTCCCTTACCCCCCAGTGTCTTGTGTCCATTGATTATGCTTATATGCATGCATACACACTTTTTAAAGTTATGCTGAGTACTAGATTGACCCTTTGACTTTAAAGACTGATTACATAGATCACTTTAGATCATGATATTCTGTGAATGGCCTGGATATAGTTGATTGGAAAACATTTCTTAATTTTGCCCTGTTAGCCACTTGGAGAGACTGGGGAACTTCAAAATCAGCCAAGTCCAAGTCCTTTAAGTTTAGCAGTCATTCCTTTATCTTATCACTCTGCTCTTAAAGTTTACTGTAAGCAGCAAGAAAGAAATAAAGGGCAGTCTTTCAGCCCAGCTGGCATGGCTCAGTAGTTGAGTATTGACCTTTGAACCAGGAGGTTGTGGTTCGATTTCTGGTCAGGCCATATGCCCGGGGTGTGGGCTCGATCCCCAGTGTGGGCAAGCAGGAGGCAGCCGTTCAGATTCTCCCTCACCATTGAAATTTTTATCTTTCTCTCCCTCTTCCTTCCTCTCTGAAATCAATAAAAATATGTAATTTTTTAAAAGGCCATTTATTTAACACTCTGTTTGGTGATCTTAGATTTTCTAGTCCTTTAGATACATTTTCCACCGTTCACATTACTACAGGAAATATATTGCTGAATGTTCTGCTGCTTGCTAACATGGATCTTTTTTTCAATTATGTAGTTTCTAACAAAAATTTTTCACTTTTTTTTAAAGCTTCACTGGTACAAATTCTATGAATAGTGTACTCAAGGCTAAATTTTTCACTAGGTCTTTCCTTGGAGTCCTTACAGACTTTTAATTTCTGTCCATTGCTATTTCCAGTCACCTCTACAACTTGGGGTTTGCCATGGGGACATTCCACTGGTACAACAATCTGTATGAACTGTGTATTAGCTATGTATCAAATTACTCCCCAATTTAGCAGTTTAAGACTACGAACATTTATCATATAATAAACTCTGTGTGTCATGAATCTGGGACCACTGGATGGATGGGTTTTGGCTGTAGATCCCTTGTGATGTTGCACTCATGATCACGCAGGCCTTGCAAAAGCTTCCTCAAGCTCAGTCACCTGGTTGGTGGCAGGTTTCAATTTCCCCCTGACTGCGGGCAGGAGACTGCAGTTTCTTGCGACATTAGCCTCGTCGTAGGCTCTCAGATGGTTCTCATGATGTGTCTGTCACCTGGAGTGACAGAGAGCAAGCCTAAGCAGAAGCTGCAGTCTTCTGAGACTTAATCTTTAAAGTCACAAGTGATACACCATCACTTTGCCTTATGCTCTCAGGCTAAGAGACCAGCAACCTTGGAAGAACTTGGGAAAATGTGAGCATTAGAACTAGATCACCGGGGGTTGATTTGTAGGCTTCTTACCACAGTGGGTAAAACTGAAATCCTTTTAGATCTTAAGCACTAACACCAAAGTTTGGTTTGTTTGTTTGTTTGTTTGTTGTTTTCTGTAAATTTCAAAGCAGGACGCTCTCACAATTACTCAAATGTCTCTGTGGCAGAATGTCTGGCACTGAAGACATCCAATGAGCTGCAGTGTCTCATTTTAAGGGTCATTGAATGTAATAGACAGATTTTTTTCCTTTTTATTAATGACTAGGAGCCCGGTGCACAATATATTGTGTGCTTGGGGGTCTCTCAGCCCAGCCTGTAACTCGCCCAACCTGCGGCCTGCCACCGGCCCATCAGCCCCACCCACCCCACACACAGCACCCATCACCCGTCCATCATGCACCACCCACCCACCCACACATCCCGGCCCATCACCTGCCCCGCACGCCCTGCTCACCCTGACGCCTGCACTGCACCCGCCTCTGGGGCTGCCAGCTTCCATCTTGGCTGGGTTAATTCGCATACAGCCACTCTGATTGGATGGCAGGCGTGGCTTAGGTGTCCCGTAGAAATGGTCAATTTCAATATTACGCTTTTATTAGATTCGATCGTTTATTTTCAGAGCATTATTAATTTTTAAGGATAAAATGCATGGCAGCTATCAAAAAAGCCAAGCCTTTTTAGAGTTAGAATTTCTGCACAGTTTTCACAAGTCAATGATAATGTAAACTGGCATCCAATATAAATATTAGATACTAGCTGATTTCCCTCCTGGTCATATGCATTTAGGCAGTCCCCAAGGGTTTGCTTTAGAGCTCATGAAGCATAACTTTTTAAAAGCAGCTGCCATTTTTATGAGCAATTGATTTCCTTTTCCAACATAATAAGCACTTTAAAAGAAAATTGACATAAATCATGTTATGTGTATAGGTGTGGAAATATTTTGGTTTAAAAACACTGCAATAATAGGTGCTATTATATTTTAAATAAAAGGTGTCTGTTTTATAAATTCTAAGATAGTAAAATTTAAACATAAAATAGCTTTTCATTCAGGAGCTGCCTGGGATTTGAATTACATCATGCTCCCAACTTCCTTTCAGCATCTCAGGTCCTCAGTCCTGTAGAAGGAACAAACCTTTGGTATACTCAAAATTTGGTTGGATGATATGCTGGGAATTATGCTAAATAAAAGTAAATGCAATTTTTTAAAGACCACAAAACTTGCCCTGACTGGTTTGGCTCAGTGGATAGAGTGTTGGCCTGCAGACTGATGGGTCCCAGGTTCGATTCCTGTCAAGGGCATGTACCTTGGTTTCAGGCACATCCCCAGTGGGAGGTGTGCAGGAGGCAGCTGATCAATGCTTCTCTCTCATCGATGTTTTTAACTCCCTATCCCTCTCCCTTCCTCTCTGTAAAAAAATCAATAAAACATATTTAAAAAAAATAAAAACCTCAAAACTTTTCATATACTGCACTATTTCATTCATGGAACAGTCTCAAAATTACAAAACTATATGGTTGCCAGGACTATGATGGTAGGCAGCGTAGGTTTGAAAGTCTTAGCACTAGGGAATTTCTTTGTACTTACGGAATAATTTTGTAAGTTGATTCTGGTGGTGGTTATGTTAGTCTATAAATGTGGTAAAATGGCATAGAACTACATACACACACTCACACACAGAGGCAAATATCAATGTATATAAAAATTGGTGAATTCCTATTTAGCTTGGCCAATGTAAATTCCAGGTTTTGACATAGTACCTACAGTAATGCAATATGTTATCTTTGGGGGAAGTTGGGTCAATAGTACACAGGGCTGCTCTGGACTATGTTTCCAATTCCTGTGAGTCTGTAATTATTTCAAGATATTAAGTTAAAAGATAGATAAATGAATTGTTAAGTAGATTGCAGACTAGACATTTTAATACTATGTTTTATGTTCTTTCATGGGAATATATAGAGCCCCTACTTATCAAAATTCAAGAAAAATTAAACTAAAAATAAATAATTTAGGTAAATTACAAATATGTAATTTAATAAATATATTTAAAACACTAGCAATTACACTTTGAAGTTGATATATTATAAATGAGAACACTGCATTTAATAGCATTAACTTATTTATGCACATTATATTACTTTAATGAAATGGAGAAAGTCTGTCTTTAAATTTCAAATTACATTATCAATCTTATATAAATGAATAAAAGCTATTATTTTTCAAGGTTTTATAATTTTAATGTTATCGTATTTTTTCTATTTTTTCCTTTATTATGTCATCTGAACCAAAAGTGTTCAAACCTTCTGTCAATATTTAAGAATTTATTTAATAGCTAAATATCATGTTACAGAACATTAAATTTATATTTAAAAATATGGGATGGTTATTAGAACTGTTTAGATTTCTTTTTTTCCCATTTAGGTTTTGTTTGTTTGCTTTTAAATCAGCATGGCTATAGTATTCTTGAGGGTTATCGCAACATGTGTTGTTAAAAATGTTTTTATAAAAGAGGAACTTTGGCAATTAATTAATATTACATTTAAATATGGAACATTTTATATTGTACCATTAATTTCTCTACTGAGACTTTTAATAATTTAAATTGAAATGTATATTTAACTATAAATTATAAAATATTAGAGAAAATATGGAAACAATATTGCTATTGCATTGTAGTACACATATTTTCCTTAATATTGACAGAAATAAAATGAAATATTTTGATATTTAACTGTTTTTAAACCAGGCATTTATACTTCTAGTATAACTTATTTGCTTTGGGGCATTTTTACTTTTATATTAAATATAGAACTTGTTAAATCCTAAAACATGCAATAAGCTGTTTAAAATGTAAATATTACCATTATAAAAGAAAAAATACATAATTTTCTAGTTACAAAAAGAAAAACAACTGAGAAGCTATTAAATTAGTAAATGTTTATTATAGTTTAAATAAAAGCTTAAGAATGTCTGCATAAAAAATGAGACAGGAAAAAATGAAATGACACAATATTTAAAGAGCTCCTTAGGTTTTCTTATAGACTACAATAATTTTAATGGTATGTTATTTGTGTATCAATTGACAGCCTACTTAATAATAGACTCGAACAAACAGCTCAAAAACATGTCCAGACATTTTTAGAAACAACGAAACATGTCAAAACAAATGCATCACAAATACTTAGGAGGAAACTGATTATTAAATAAATGATGTGTAGAAAATTGACTAATCTTAGAAAAGGAAGCATCCAAGTGGAGCCCACAGCTTAGTATTTATTGACAAATTCATAGGCGGATTAAACTTTTCCTTTAAGAAGAAGGAAAGTATTGCATACTTAGCTAATACTACAGAGAATTTCTGAGTCACATTATGCCGGCTTGATATTTAAAAGGTGCGAGGAAAGCAGTCACTGTAATTGCCCTCCTGGCAATGTTGGCATTCAGCAGGCGTGAAAATGTATCTGACCTAAAACTCTTCCTCAGTGTAGCAGGAGCTGGGATCATCTCAATGAGGAGGTTGGGTTTTATGCTGTTTCCTGACTCCTGGAAACGCAACGAAAACTTTCCTTATCCTAATCCTCCAGTCCTTCCAACAAACTTATTTGTATCTAAGTCCACATATTAAAACTTTCTCACTTGCTGTATCTAGATTGGTTTCTATTTGCTTAACTGATACTGACTAATACAATGATCATTACTTATACTGCTATATAAGGTTTAAATTGAGGTAAAGTAGTGGATTCAACAGTTTGAAATGAAATGTCATTTCTAAGGAAATTATAAAAATATATTTTTATTCCATTTGAGGCCTAAGTGATTATGTTATGGAACATGATTTATTCACTTGATTTTCTGGCATGTCTACTTGCTCAATGGTCTCTAATTTAATTTTGGGTATTAGATACCTTAAAGGGTTCAGTTATAGAACTGCTAGGACAAATTATGAGCAAAAGCAATTTCAAATGGGCATTGAGTATATCTCACTTCATAAAGACTTGGATTATCCTGTCAAAATTGACCCACCTAATTTACTGTCCTCTTCAAACTTCAATACTACTCTCTCAAAAGCATAAATCTGATGATAAAATATAGAAAGCAATATGGCCCTAGTGTGTTCCTTCCCAAAATATATTACCTAATGATTACAGAACTTCTACTTGCTCAAAATGAATGTTTACTTTTTTTTATGTTCTATGAATTTCATAGAGGAATTTGGTTTTAGGTGCTAAATCCTATAATTTTTACCTGTAGAATTGTTTTTGCCATATTTAATTATAATATAAATTTTTATTAATGATCACTTTTCATAATTAAGAGATTTAAAATGATTGCATTGGCCCTGGCTGGTTTGGCTCGGTGGATGGAGTGTCGGCCTGCAGACTGAAGGGTCCCAGGTTTGATTCAGGTCGGGGGCATGTGCCTTGGTTGCGGGGGGTGAACAGAGGGCAGCTGATCGATGTCACTCTCTCATTGATGTTTCTGGCTCTCTATCCCTCTCCCTTCCTCTCTGTAAAAAAATCAATAAAATACATATTTTTTAAAAAAATGATTGCATTGGATGAAACCATATTTCATAGGCAATGACCCTAACTGCTGTGATTTTACAGAATATATTTTGGACAAATCTACCAAAACTGTGGAATAGCACGCTGGCTCTTCACTGGCTTGGGCTGTATCATATACAACTAGTTTTCGGTTATCTATGTGGATAAGTTTAAAATATCCAGGTATGATGTGATTCTCTGGGATCAAAGGCAATGAGTCTGAGAACTTTAGATCCTCATAAAGATAAACTTACTGTGAAACATAGAACCTACTTCTCCTGAAATTTGGAGGAATGAATTCATTCTGCCTGCAAATTTTTCTTAACATGTTATCCTAAGTAAGATACAGTAGTGTATAAACTAAACAGAGGCCCAATTTATATATCTTTTCCAAAAGCACTTCAATTGAAAGAGAATTAGGAATATGCTCAGAATATAATCTGAGGACTGTGCATAATTAGAACCACGCTTTTGCAAACAATTGTGTCATTTTTGCTAATGTAAATGTTTGCAGTGACTGAAAAATCTGGATTTGCAGCTTTTATAATACAGGGTGGGAAGAAAATTGGGTAGCCCTCAAAACCTGGGTCTTTCTCATTTGTATATTTAAGGACACACTAGAGGAAAAAATAACTATATTTGACACCAACAAGGTACCAAACTCCTAAGTAGATTAACTGAGTTTAATGCTCACGGGGAATTCATTTTTTAAATATACTTGTGAGAAAAATGAGTCTAGGTGGTGTGGCAGTGTAATAGCAGTTTACTCAAATTTATGTTTTGTTTGTTGTTTGCCTTTTTTAAATTTGGTGTTGGGACTATCTTTCCTATTAAATTCATTGTGTCCGCATCATTAAACTGGACCAGTGGAATTATCATATAGGTGTAGAGGTATTGTGTGTTATTTCCAGTGCAGGTTTATATAAGCATCAGATAAGCTTTGTCCATAATTTTTTGTTGTTATTGTTCTGGTTGGAATATAAACTTCCAGAAAAATCAGAAATCAGAAAACCCTTTCTTGAAAATGATAGCACATTGGTCAGCCAGGCTGTCTGAATGACTGTGGAGGGGACCTAATGTCCCACCCATTTACTCACTCAGCTCAGGTAATGATCAAAGTACTTCTGGCTGGGATCCTATATTTTGTTTGATTTTGTTTCTATTTGCTATTGCAGTTATACCCTTCCAACTAATAAAGTTAATTAAAAATATATATAAATTTTCAAACTTGGTAAATGGAAGAAAGGATTCTTGAACCCAGGTCCTAGAATTTAAGATTTCAATTTCTCTGTACCGGTAGAGCACTCTGTGTGTGGTGATAAATGAGCACAGACATCAACAGGATTCTTCTGTCTGTGATACACAGATGTTTCTGATTTATAACTAAGGGCCCTTTGTAAAGTACACACATATTTTCAAAGCTGTTCTTTCATATGCAAGCTACAACTGCCATGAGGCACTATTTATAACTCTTTTGGAACTACTTGGCTTTGTAAAGAGAAAAACTAATATTACTGTGTGTGAAACATTGAATCCTAAGGGTCTTGTCCTTATCCTCTCTCTTACCTTGGAAATCCTTCATTATAACATTTTGTTCTATTAGAGACCTTAGGTGTTCATCTTCTGAGGGCATGAGTGTGGGTGGCACAAGGTATCAAGCAAGGATAATTTCCTCGACTAGACAGCTACTAGTAGTGTTTCTTTGCGATACTAATCGGCATAACTTACATCTCTTTTATTTTAATGTACCTTTCTTAACTAGAAGATGATACCATTTTAAGGAGTAAGTAGATAATTTTCCTAAATAGGAAAAATGAGTAGGTTTTCTATCTCTAATACAAAAAGAAAAAGAAAATAATTGTTTTAAGCTCCCACTCCTCAATGATTCTACAAATAAGGGATTAAGAGTGAGAAGACAGCCTAGCTGGTTTGGCTCAGTGGATAGAGTGTTGGCCTGTGGACTCAAGGGTCCCAACTTTGATTCTGGTCAAGGGCACATACCTTGGTTGTGGGGTCGATCCCTGTTAGGAGGCATGCATGAGGCAGCCAATCACTGATCTCCCTCATCGTTGATGTCTCTCTCTCTCTCTCTCCTTCTCTCTCTCCCTCTCCTTTCCTCTCTGAAATCATTATCTTAACTAATAAAAGCGTAATATTGAAATTAACCGTTTCTCCTGGACAGAGAAGCCACGCCCACCAGCCAATCAGAGCGGCTGTATGCAAATTAGCCCAGCCAAGATGGCGGAGGCCGTAGCCCGGGAGGAGGAGGGCACTGGCAATGAAGGCCTGAAATAGATCTGGTTGCAGATCATAGATGGCAGGGTAGCCTCAGGGGCGGAGGGACCAAGCGAGCTCCGCCCGGAGGCTGAGGCCTGGAAATTGGTGCAATCAGGGCACAAAAGCACACACGGAGGCCTGCCCTCCGTGTGTGCTGTGTGCCCCAATGGATTCCAGGGTCCCAAACTGTGAGAGAGCACAGGCTGGGATGAGGGACCCCCCTACCCCCGCAGAGTGCGCAAATTTTTGTGCACCGGGCCCCTAGTATGTAAATATATATATATTTAATTTAATATATAAATTAAAAAAAATAAAAAAGAGCTGAGAAGGCTGTATAAACAAACCGTGTTACTTCTACAATAATTTATTACCCCAAGCCGAAATCCAGTTGTCAACTCTTCATAAATTTATTCTTTCTTTTTCTAATGGATATAAAAAGTTTCTGCTTTGTTCACTTCTTGATCACAATTTCTATGAGTCCCAATATGTATGAAATGAAATTTGCTTTTCTCCTATTAATCTCTTTTATGTCTACTTAATTATTGAACATAGATAGAAGGGAAGAAGGGAAAAGTTTTCCTCCCCTATAATACATTTCAGCTAATTACAATATTGACAGGTTCTATGGGTCAATAAATCATGGCACAAGGCAGGATGGCCAATTAGAGCTGAGCAAGGAAGAGATGGGAAAAACACAGATTTGAGACTTAGAGGATTAATCAAATAATTCATGATTCATGTGACTTTTTCCTATATTCAGGGTGTATGGTGTATAGCACTATGCCAGGCCTCTAGCAGATACTTATTATATTTTCTTCCTCCGTACTCCATCTGAGTCCCACATAGTTGAAGTGAAGATTGTGTTAAATACTTGTATCTTATAAAGACCTTATATGCAGAATTTTAGTGACTTAAAAGTCTTTTATACAGTATAGTTTTGAAATATAATTTACTATAATATAATTGTATTCTCAGTTATATAGTGGGCAAAAATTCATGTATCAAATAATTTTATGTTTATTAGAAATTAATTAATTCAGAAAGTTGGCTGTGTATATCAGATAAATACCAGTAACCATTCATAAAATACTGCTAAATTGAAGATTGTATTAATAAAAACAGCAAAGCATCAGGTTCTTAAAACACTTTAGCTTGAAATATATAGATTATACAGTAATATAAAGCATTATTAAATAAAGTTAAAACATGTGTTATAATTTAAAATTTTCCAGTTTCTTATTTAGGAAAGTAATGGAGTAAGAAGAAGTAAAAAAAAAATGCTAGGACATACATAATGTAAGTTAAAAGATAACATATATTTAAATTCCTATATACTCACAGGTATTACTTTTGAGAAATCTTACTAAATGTCAAGCTTAATTATAAAAGTGAAGAAATTTAAAACTATTAATCAATATAATTTTAGAGGCTTTTGAGAACTTGAGAATCTCTCAAATCTTGCTTAAATTAATTGTATTATGACTGTTAATGCTGCTAGCTGTCTTTGAATTCAAGAAAGTGTATTCGCTACTGATATTTTCAATAATATTTTGAAGTCAATAAATGGCTCCAAAAAATATTAGAGGGTAGATTATGGAAGTAATTTATTTATTTTTTTTACATTTCATCTACTCTAAAGTCAAATATATTATTTTAAATATATTTATAAAGTTCTTGTTATTTTGTCATTAAATATTTCTGTAATTTTATTCAAGTTTTCAAACATGAAAAGCCTGACAACACCTTTTCTTCAAATAAGGATGACTGTACTAAAGTTAGTTATGGGTTTTTTTCAACTGTTTAAATGATAGTCATCATCTTCAATATCTTGTAAAAAACCAAGAAACATTTTGCAAGGTCTCTCTGGGTATCACAGCACATATCAGATGGCATGAGAAATGTTGCCTCAGTTTATATACACAGTTATTCATGTTACAGATAGATTGTTCGTATCCCACCAAAACTCGTGTGTTGAAATCCTAACCCCCAAAAGTGATGTCATTTGGACCTGGGGCTCTTGGGAGTGCATTAGCCAGAGGGTGAAGCTCTCAGGACAGGGATTAGTGTCCTTATCTAGGAGACCCTAGAGAGCTCGTTCACTCTTTCCATCATTCCATTTAATAAAAACCTAATATGCTAATTGTCCAATCACCCACTCAACCAATCAAAGCATAATATGCTAATGATATGGTAAGGCTGCTCAACTGCTCACTATGATGTGCACTGACCACAGGGCAGACACTTTGTTAGCTTGCTGCTGGGGTCTGGCCAATCAGGACTCAAGGAGACGAGCTGACATGCCCTGGAGCCTTCTTGCAGTCCCTTGCAGCTGGCCAACCTCCTGCATCCCTTGCCAGGCCCTGATTGTGCACCCTTGGGGTCCCTTGACCTGCCCTGTGCCCTCTCACAGTCTGGGACCAGTTGGGGGATGTCAGCGAGCCAGTTTTGGCCTGATCCCGCAGGCCAGTCTGAGGGACTCCACTGGTGCACAAATTCGTGCACCAGGCTTCAAGTATGAGAATAAAAGGAGAAGTGAGCTGTCTGCAGCCAGGAAAAGGGTTCTACGGAAAATAAATGGAACACCTTTGACTATTGAGAGGAATTACTTTCAGGACAGTAGTAATTCAGGATTGGAAGGAACCTGTGTACCATATTTAGTTAAAAACATGATATCTGGCTCTTCTCTCCTCCAAACATTTTAGTTCTTTTTTTAATGCATTTTGGAGGAGGTTTGTTATGGAATTTCAATGTAACTATAAAGGCATTGAGTTATAATATTCTAGGTTCCAGCTAGTTTATTCTATTAGTAATTGAATGACTTTAAACACTTTTCTAAATTTCCTGAACTACAAATTCCTTAGTTTTAAAATGACTTGATACTCTGACTAGATTTATATCAAGGAGTAAAGGTCAAACATACCTGTTCCAGATGGCGAACCTACAATACAATATAAAGATGATGTATTATAGAATTGTACCCCTGAAACCTATATAATTTTATTAACCAATGTCACCTGAATTAATTCAATAAAAAAAGAAGATGAAAAGGACATTAAGCTTTAATATTAGAGCAGCTGTTGAGCTGACATATTTCTCCGGGTCAGATTATCCAAAGAACATAGCAATCTGGTTTTACTTCTAGGTGACTATCAGAAGTAGTGGTAACATAGAGTAAAAACTATTATCCATAGGATGTCTACTTAGTTTACTACAACAGAATCAGCTTTTAATCCAATTCAATTCAACTATCTACTGGCTTCTGTCGCATAGAGAGCAGTGTCCTGGGATGTGTGGGAGTGAGGAATTACTGGGGTGGGGGAGTCTTCTCAGATAAGCAAGACCCAGAAACTCCATGAAATGATATAATTTTAGAGGCAGAAATATAATAAAGTACACAGGTTATTATTATACAAGGTCATATTAAAAATTTCCATTCCAGAAGAAAAAGCATAGGGGTGTCTAAGATGAATTTCATATCAAGATGAATATTGAAATATATATTGAAACAGATAATGAAAATGTGAGTAATGGTACATAACCAGGAGGCCAGGAAGAAACTGGCACATATTACATTTGATTAGAGTCTGTTTCAATTATTTATTACTGCAGAAAATATTCTCCAATGTTTAGTGGTTTAAACCAATCTTCACTTTATTTGTCCATAAATCTGTAGGTTGATCTCATTCTTCAGGTTCATAAGGTATGGATGGAGGTGCAAGAATAACT
>PVJC01024963.1:0-25101 GCA_004026665.1 Murina feae | reverse complement strand
CATTAAGTTCTTTTCAGTTTTTTGCTACAAGAAAACATGCTGCAGTGACTACCTTGCACACATGTCTTTGTGTGCTTGTGCAAGTAGAGATCCAAGGGATACATTCCTGGAAGGGGAAACTGTTGGCTCAAAAGGAGCATGCATTTCTGTCTTTGGTAAACATTGCCAAATTGCCTGCCAAAAAGCATGCGCCAACTTGCAGCTCTACCAGCGGCCTGTGAACACTCCTCCCCCCAGGCCCTGAACACACTGGCTGCTAGCTGCCCCCTCATCACCTGTCACTTTCATATCCTGTGTTTCTAGCCACAGTGCTCTGCCCAGTCTGTACCCACTAACATTCTCTTCCTCCCTTGTCTGTCAGATGAAATCTTACCTCACCCATGAGGCCCAGCTTAGATGTTACCTCCTCTGTCTGTACAGCTTTCCATGACTGCCCTACACTGTCAGATTCCTTCCTCTGGGATCCCAGCTTCTTGGGCATAATTCTGTCATGGCACTGAAGGCACGAGTGTGGCTGGAATTCTATGACCATTTTGACAATCCCCACCATAACCATACAACAAGTCCATCTCTGCTCCCTTCCTCCTGGCTCTCCAGCTGCACTGCCTTTTATCTGAAGTATAGTCCTGCCTCCGGACCTTTGCACCTGCAATTCTCTCTCTACAGATCCTGCCTTCACCCATCTTGGCCTTGGTGCCTTTGCCAGGGTCTGTGCATCCATTCACCTCCTCACAGAGGTCTTCCCTGACCAACCTGTCTCAAGTATCCCTCCTCCAGTCACTTTGTTACATCACCATTTTATTGTCTTCATCACACTTCTCACAGGCTGAAATTGGCTTAAATTACCTGTCCTGTGCCCCATCTCTACCTACACACACACACACACACACACACACACACACACACACACACACACACACCGTTATAAGCTCCTCGAGTGCAGAAACCTTGTTTTCCTTTCCTACTGTCTCCAGCCTGGCGCCTGTCTACACACTCGGTAAACGTCCTTTGAATAAACCATCTGTATTTTGCAGAAGAAGAAACATTCAGAAAGGAGAGCTGAGTAGCCCAGGGCCCCACAGTTAATTTTTAAAAGCGCAGCCGAGATTCAAAGCCATCTGAGCTCCCGATGGGTTCCATTTCTTCCCTGTTCTTAGCACGCTGCATTGCCTCCCCATGAGACCGGGCTCTCGGGGACCAGAGCGAGTCTGACGCCCCGAGGTCCCCCACAGCCGTCCCCGGCTCCGCCTAGGAGGCCAGCGGGCTCCGTGGAGATGTCACCCTCCCCGCCCCTTGTCAGTCAGGCCGAGGGGGCGGCGCGCTGAGCTCAGAGCTGCCGCAGCGCAGGAGCCGGAGCCGGAGCGGAGCGCGAGCGAGTGGGGCTCTCCGCGCGAGCGGCGGCAGGCGGCGCACCCCAGGCCCGAGCACCGCTGCGCCCGGCTCCGGTCCTGTGCTCCGCCTGCTGCAGACCGACCTAAGCGCCCTGCCACGGCCCGGTCCCCCCGCTGGCCCCGAGCCCGCCCCAGCCCGGCCTCCCCGCGCCCCTGCGTCTTCCCGCGCCCCTGCGTCTTCCAGCCGCAGCCTCTTGGTTCCCAGCTCGGCCCCGCATCCAGGTGAGGCGCCGCGCTCTGGGAGCGGAGACCCGGAAAGGACCGGGGGTGGCGAGGGGAGGAGGTGGGACGGGCAAGGGGCTAGGGGTGAGGAGGGGCCGGGTGAAATGGGGAAGAGAATAGGGAAGGGGCTGGGCGCCTCTCCCTGTGCACCCCGGGGCGTGTGTGTCTGCTGCTCAGTGTCTGCAGCCGCCCGGGTGGCCATGTAGACGTGCGCCCGAGCCCGTGTGTCCGCGCGTGTCGGGGTGCCAGTGCGCGGCAGACGCCTGGGTGTCCTGGGTGCACGTGAGCGTGTCCATGGAGTATTTCTGAGTGCATGCACGGCCGTGTGGCATGTGTGTGCACAGTTAGGCGCAGAGCCTGCCTCCGGCTCCGCGGGGCTGCAGCTTGCGGGTTCCCGGGTAACCGAGGCCGGGGCCCCTCCCGCGTCCCGGGGTTTCAAGGACGCTGGGACTCGCCACTGCCCGGTGGCCTCGCGCGGGGGACTGGGAACGGCGGGAGGGGGTCCCTCGGGCAGCGCTGGGGTGAGGGTGCATGCAGGGCCAGCGCCCCGTGCCGTGTGTTCGCCCACCCTAGGCCGCCAGGATGGACGTGTTCATGAAGGGCCTGTCCATGGCCAAGGAGGGCGTCGTGGCCGCGGCGGAGAAAACCAAGCAGGGGGTCACGGAGGCGGCGGAGAAGACCAAGGAAGGCGTCCTCTACGTTGGTGGGCGAGGGGCGAGGGGCGGGGCTGCGGGAGTCTGGGGGTCGCCGGGGAGAGGGCCTGGGCACTTCCAGAGGGTGCGGGTCTGGGCAGGAGAGTGAGTCAGCAGATGGAGCGGGGTCCGCAGGGTCACTGGGGGCGCAGCCTACGGGGAGCGAGGATGGGAGTCAGGGTTGGTGAGGGTGGGAGTCAGCTGAAAGGCCAGAGATGAGCGAGTGATCAAAGCAGGTAGTCTTCCTTCTCTTCTTCTTCAAATTAATAGTTGCCTGGTTTTGAGCCCTTTCTCCCTGCCAAGTACCGTGTGAAATGCCATAGCACCTATTCCCTCATTTAATTCTCCCTGCCCATTCCACAGACCAGGGCTGGCCTCCCCAGAGGTTTCACTGTCTCACTCAAGGTCACACAAGCTGATAAAATCGGAAGCTGGAGTTGAAGCCAAGCTTTCTGGATGGCAAGGCCCCACCCCTCCCCTGCTGCCTCCCTCCTATATTTTTGGGCCTCCCTCCAGCCCTCCTCCCCACCTACTGCCACCTGAGCTGCTCTCCGTGCCTCCCAGGGCCTGTAGTTCCACCATTGCCATCTCTCCTCCGGGTCCCCCTCCTTGCGGTTGCCAGCTGGCATCAGGACAAAGTCCAAATGGCTAAATCTCTCAGCCTAGTGCAAAAGAAGAGGGAGCCTGCAGCATCATTTGTGTAAAGGAAGGCCAGGCCCAGAAACTGGCGTGTACTGAACCCAACCTGTGATTCGGGCCCTTCTGGTGTGCAGATAATGGCTAGAACGTCTCCTGTGCACACGGGAGAGGGCTGCGTTCGGCCTTGTGGGCATTTGGGAAATATTTATTGACTACCTACTATGTGCCAGCCATGCCATGGCTACCAGAGACGTAACAGTGGACAAGAGAGAGATAGGGACTGACAGGATCTGATTTCAGTTTGGAAAGGTCCCAGCGACCTCTGGGGACAGAACAAAGCCCAGGGATGTCCCCTGGAAGGTAGTGTAGCCACCAAGCAAGGGTGGCTAGGGCAGCAGTGATGGAGTCGAGGAAAAGGCCTGAGCCCACACCTGCTGGAACCCATTCTGGCCTCCCTTCTGCCTCCTCCCCGTGGCTCCCAGTTCCCACCCTGTTAAGACTCAGCTCCCTGTAGCCTGACATGGTCCCGCCTCAGTCTATGGTCCCAGCTTTGTTTCTCACTGTCCCCGCCCCATCTCTGCAGGCACACAGACCTCCTCTCTGTGCCCTGCCTGCATGGTTCCCTGTGCTTAGAGTACCCTCTCCAGTCTCCCTTCTGCATATCCACCTGCTCCCCACCTGTCAAGCCCAGGCAATGCCCTCTCCATGATCACATACCCCTGGAGGCCAGAAGCTGGAGGCTGGAGGCCCTCTCCCCACTGCTTGAGGTCCTGAGCACCAAATCTGCTCTCCTCTTACCCCGTCCGACAGTGAGTGATGGGCTGGGGGCCAGGCACAGAGTAGGTGCCTAAATAGGTGTCTGGGAGGAAGGAGTGGGCAATGCTGCCGTCCCCTGTCCCTGGGTATTGCTGGCTTTAGATGTGAGAATCTTGTCTTCCCACACCTGCCCCCCCTCCTCCCAGGGGTGTCAGCCCACCCACACATTCATTTCTGGGTCTCTCAGCTGTTGTCTGAGTTGCCAAATCCTCGGGATAGGAGCTTCCTCTCTCCCTGGAGGGCTCCCCTCACCTCAGATCAGCCCCCTTTGCCTTTCCTAGCAGCCCCACGTTTTGCCGTGACCAAGTTGCCGCCCTCCTGGGTAGACCCAGCCATGCATAGGTGTCAGTCACAACCTGCACGTCACCCATAGACCCGTCAGGCACCTAAGACACTCCGGCCAGGAGGAGGAATCTGTACCCTTGTTAGGAGTAAAGAGTCTTTAGGAAAAATGGGTGGGTGTAGGTCATATGGCAATATCCATAGGTAGGATGTGGGCAGTCATGCCCCAGGGGCACCTTTGCAAATACATAGCCTGTTTGCCTCCCAGCCCCACCCTCACCTGTTCCTCCCCCGCCCCCGCCCCGTCTGGCAGAGAATTAAATGAACTGGTGCTTTGTACAGTGCTGGTGCTCAAACAACAGTCCCCTGAGGGTACAGGTATCAGGTCAGGTAGGGGGGTGAGGAACAGACAGCGGGCAGAACTGACATCCTAAGGAAGCAGGTATGGGGGGCTCAGTGCAGCGATGAGGGGTACTTGTAGGATTTTGAAGCCCAAGGAGGCAGTGATGGGGCCAGGATGCCCACTGCCACTAGGTCCCTCTGCCCATTGTGTAGCCACTGTGCTTGCCAGAGTCTCTGACCCCTCAGCTCAGAGTCTTTAAATGTGCCCCTTTATCTTCCTGCAGGAAACAAGACCCGAGAAGGGGTGGTACAAGGAGTCACCTCAGGTACCAGCCCAGCCCTGGCACAGCCCCTTTCCCTCCCCCAGCCTGAGAGCTGCCTGATTCCAGAGGGTGGGGATAGGGGTGGTAGAAAAGGGTACCTCTAAGGTTTAGGGGGTGCTCCACGGGAAAGGCAGGTCCTGGGTCACTACAGGGGAGGGGGCACTTATGTCTCCTTCACCTTGGCCCCCAAACCCCTTCCCTAACCCTCTCCCTACTCTAGTGGCTGAGAAAACCAAGGAGCAGGCGTCACATCTGGGAGGAGCTATGTTCTCTGGGGCTGGGAACATCGCAGCAGCCACAGGCCTGATGAAGAAGGAGGAATTCCCCACTGATCTGAAGGTGAGCGGTCCTTCCACCACACACATGAATGACTGCAAATGTACACACGTGCCCATCAACCTGCCACCAGGCTCCCTGCCACCCCAGCCAGCCACCTTCTGCAGGACTCTGTTAAAGAGTCTAGGGGTGTACAGGTGTGGGGCTCCCTGTGACCATGACCCAGATCTGGCTGTGCACATGTATCCTGCTTGCAAGTGTGACCTAGACCACCCCTGGCCACATTTGCAAGTGTCATTGATTGTTCATTCATTTCTTTTCATTCAACGAGTATTTATACCAGACAGAAATTGTTCTGGGGATTACTGCAATGAATAGTTACCTGCATTCATGGGCCTGACATTTCAGTGAGAGAAGATAGTAAAAAGCCAATCAATACGATTATTTCCCACAGGGATAAGTGCTATAAAGAAAAGACAACAGGGTGATAGGATAGATAGTCAAGGGATGCGGGGGCTGCTGTAGCTCAGAGGGCTTTTCTGAGGAGGTGACATTTGAGCTGACACCCAAGGGATGAGGCAAGCCCAGTGGGGAATGTATTTCAGGCAGTAGCAGCCATGCATGCAAAGGCCCTGAGACAGGCACGAGCAGGTGAGGTCCAGGGGGGAGCGGGAAGGGGGAGTTGTGTGTCACACGTTTGTGCAGGCATGTCCCCCCGGGTAGTGGTGGTGGCTCTCTGTGTGTGCATAAGACAGGTGCCTGCATTAGGACACTGCAGAATAAGCGTTGTGAGCTCTGGAACCTCACACAGCTGGATCTGAATCCCAACTCCACTATTTCCTGATTGTGTGACCATGGGCAGGTCTCATCATGTCTCTGAGCCTGAATCTTTGACTGTAAGATGGGAGAGGAACACAATAGGGCCCTTAGGTAGGTTAGAAATAACATAGATCAGAGGTCCTCAGCTCGGAAGCATGCCTGACAATCACCAGAAGGCCAAATTAACATAGGACAGACTGTTGGCTGCAACCCTAGAGTTTCTGACTCAGTAGGTCAGAGGTGGGGCCTGATACTTTGCATTTCTAACAAGAACCCAGGTAATATTGATGCTGCAGGTTCAGCGATTCCACTGTGAGATGCCCTGGTGAAGAGACAGGCTTGCATACAGTGAGTGCTCAGTAAGACACAGTGGCCCCATGACCATGTGAGCCGTCCGTGTCTGCCACCAGGAGCTCAGGAGCACAGGTGTGCATGGAAGTGTACCATGTGCTCTGTATTGCACTCTGGGCCCATATGTTTGCACAGACATCCATCCCCCTGTGGGATGTTGCATGTCTGTCCACCTATAAGTGCAGACTCTGCCTCTCTGGGGTGGGGGCTCCTTCCTCCGCATCTGGTTTGGGAAGTCAGTGTGATTCCATGTGAGTGTATCCGTAAGGCTGTGGATGATTCCACCCCATTCTCCACTGCAGTCATGTTGCACAGTTGGTTCCTTCCCCAGCAAAAGCCTGGGGTGGAGACTCAGAAGTTCTGCTTCAAGTCCTGCCCATGCATTTTACCAACTGTAAGGCCTCTCATTTCTTATTATTACGTTTCCAGGGATTGCTCCCATTCATTGACCTATTATATGGGCAGGCACTATTCTAGACATGTTACAGATGCAGGAACTGAGGCTCAAAAGAAGTGAAGTGACTTGCCTAAGTCCCCATGCCTGCCTGCCTCCATGAGAAAGTGGTTGGGAGCATAAACTCAGGTCCATATCATTGGGGTCACTTGATGCCACCTGGTGCTAGATCCTCTGCTGGGGGCTGGGGTGCAAGAGAGAGGCAGGTCTGGGCTGTTTGTGAGGGGCATTTGCACAGAACCATCTTTCTCCGGCCGCCTGCGTCCTACCAGCACCTCAAGCCTCCTCTCTCAAGGAAGCTCAAGGTCATAGATCAACAATCCAAACCACAGCCCTCGGCGTCACCCAGCAGGGGGAGACCTGTACGAGCTCCTGGGTGTCTCTCCATCCCAGCCTGCGCACACACAGTATCATGGAAGCCTCCTGCACTCCTACAAAGCAGAGACACCATCCCATTTCACACCCAAGGCTGCTGAGATCAGCGCTGAGGTGACATCCCTAATGCCAGACGGCTAGTGAGTGGCCAGACTAGGAAACACCCTCATGTTAGCAGCACCCAGATCAAGACTCAGAACACCAGCCCTGCAGGAGGCCCACCTTCTACCCCTTTCCAGTCCTTACCACCAGGCCCAAGACAAGGGTGAGATGAGGGAGGTGTCTGGGGTACATAATTTAAGGGGTGCACTCAATCTTGGGTCTCATTCCCATGGTGCTGCGAATGGGTGCCTTCTCAACACTTGCACCCTCAGTGCCTCACTCTCCCACCTGCAGGCTGGCCCTGCCTCCCTGTCCATGCTTCCTGCCTTCTATCATCACAAATTAGCTGGGTGTCTTTTAGCTTCCTATAAATGTTATCCTAACGTAGATGCTTTTCTGTACCCGGCTTCTTCCACTCGACAGGAAGCCGTGCTGTATACTGTTGGTCTCCATATTGACTGTGCAGAAGCCATGTGGGATGAAGCCACAAGGCACACATCCTTCTGCTCTTACTGGACTTCTGAATTGTGTCCAATTTTTAAAAATTGATTTCAGAGACAGGAAGAAAGAGAGAGAAACATTGATGTGAGAGAGAAAGACCAATCAGTTGCCTCCTGAATGTGCTGACCAGGGATCGAATCCAAAACTTGGGTTATATACCCTGGCTGGGAATCGAACTCTCCACCATTTGGAGTACAAGACAACACTCCACCCAACTGAGCTACACCAGCCAGGACTCCAGCTGGAATTTTTAACACCATGTTTCTTTCCTGGATTCTGATTATAGCTGGGCGACTAAACTAACATTTCCCACCTCCTGGGCCTTGATGTATCCACCTGGACACTGAGGGGAATGAGTCAGGTCAAGAGCTGTAGACTCCTTTGCCCAGGGGGCCCACCTAGACAGGTAATTAGAAGGAGCTTAACTTGCTTGGATGGAGTTGGTGCAACTACCATGCACAGTGATCTGTCTCAGTGTCAGCCCTTCAGGATCCCAAGAGTCTTATCTCCACGCAGGAGGGAGGGACAGAGGTACCTGTGGAAGTGGAGGAGGTGGTTTGCTCTCCTCCCTACAGGTTCCCCAGGGGTCCAGGTGTGTGCCAGCCCATGTGGCCTCGTGCAGCCTTACATTGGTCCCCAGGTTGTTATGTGTGCAGCCAGCTCCATCCCATGTTTGTGCACAGACTGTGCTCACCTGCAAGTGGCTGGCCATGTGTCTGGCAGCCCCTCATTTGCATGCCTACTGGTCGGCACCAGGCTGGGGAGCAGGTGCAGGGGGAAGGGACTAGAGTCTTAGCTCACACATCCAAGCAACACCACTGAGCTGTTGCTTCCAGCTTATCTTAAAATAGCAACAGCTCAAGAAACCAGGCCACACAGGCCCGCGGGGGAGGGATAGATGGAAGGTGGCAGGGGAACGGCTCAGAGCCCCTACCCAGCCCATCTGTGAGCCTCCATTGTCTCTCCAGCCAGAGGGCCCTCCAGGGTTATCTCTGGGGTCCCAACGCCCCACACAGAGCCTGACTCAAGGGGGTGGGAATAAATAGGTGACTGTGAATGCTGTCTATCTTCCCATCTCATTCAGTAAAAATGGTGGAAGTGCAGGAGTCTGCCAGGAAGGGTATGGTGAGCCCTGCTCCACTCTCACCCCCAGCTTCAAGCAGGATTTGGCGGGATTTCACTTCTCATGCATTCATCCCCCTTCCAACTAAGCAATTTAATTAGAAATTCTGGTTGCACTGCCAGCAAAGCTTCACCTTCCCCTAATCAGCCAAGAGCTTCCCAGGATAGGAGTTGGGGGAGCATCCCTGGCTGCCTCACAGGCCCTGTCCCTTCTCTGCCTACAGCCTGAGGAAGTGGCCCAGGAAGCTGGTGAGGAGCCACTGATAGAGCCCCTGATGGAGCCAGGAGAGAGCTATGAGGAATCGCCCCAGGTGAGGGGTAGCAGGGCTGGGTGGGGCTTTGGGCACCCTGGAGGATAGCTGCCATCCCAGCTGGGGTGGGAGGTCCCTGGCAGGGTAGTGTTGGGCCAGAGAGCTTCAGGTCCCCATTATCTGGAACCCAGGTTTCCACAGGTGTCAGCATGGAGGGGAGTGTAGCACTGGGCCCCCAGGGAACCCTGCCCAGGACTGGCCAGGCTGTTTCCAACTCCCAAGTTCCTTGCCTGGGGGGGGGGGGCCGGGGGAGACGGGGGGCGATGCACTGTTCCTCAACAGGGAGAGGTCTCAGGCCCAGAGCCTGGCCACTTGGTTCCCAACCCCTTCCTCTTTTGCTCTTCTCCACTTCACCCCAATCCCTCTGATGCAGGAGGAGTATCAGGAGTATGAGCCAGAGGCCTAAGGGGCCAGGAGGGCCCCCCACCAGCAGCACAATTCCTTCCTGGTCCCTGCCTCACCTCCCAGAGCTAGGGCTTGTCCTTCAACCCCTTCTCCCCAAATACGCGATCTTCCTACACTCCAAGGCGCCCCCTCGGAGACTGTGTTAGTATCTGTCCATCTGTCTGTCCTACCCTGGGGCGTGGACAGGGCCTGGCCTGCAGACAATGGCAGCCTCGCCACCCCACCTGTGTTGCCCTGCCCGCCCCATCCCGTTCAGTGTCTGCACAGATGTAGCATGTTCTATGTGTTTTTAAACCAAGATCCGAAAGCGACGGCGCCCTACCCCACCCAACAGAGGCTCTCCGAGCGACCCCTCCAGAATCCCCCACTCCACTCCCACATCGACCCCAAAACCTTTTTATTTTTAAACCAAAACCAGGAGTCAGGCTGTGCCATACCCCTCCCCCAGCCGGTCCGGTCCAAGCGCGGGCGTTGTGTGTCGTGATTGTTGATCGTGGCATGGAGAGTCCCCCACCCCCTGTGTGAGCGTGTTCCGGGCGGGCGGCCCAGCCGCCCCCTACGTGTCCATGAATAAAGTCAACCTGTCTGTAGCCGGCGCCACACGGGCAGAGCTGGGGCGCCAGATGGGGGTGGCCGACGGACTTCCAAGTGAGTCTCAACCTGCCCCACTCCCCTCTTTGGGGCCCGCAACCTCGGCCCTCAGCTTCTCAGTCTCCCACCCTCCTCGTGGAAAGATCTGGGGAGAGGGCTTCTCCCGGGCTGGGCGGCGGGAGGCAGCCTCGGGAGCCACCTGCTGGGCGGTGAAGCGCCTGCTGCCGGTTAGGGGAGGACGGGAGCCCCGCGCCCCGCAGTGCAGGGTGGACAGGCTCACGCCCCGCCCCACACGCAGCACAGGCGCGGAGGTGCGTGCGCGCCCGCCGCAGTGTGCGCTCCCTGGCAGGCTCTGCCGTGCGCACACATGCACACTCGCAGTTGCACGCGCGCCGCAGAGCCCTCGGAAACCTGCAGCGCGGGCACTGAAAGGCGATGTTGTGCGCAGACAGACCTCTCCCCTCCCCGAGGCGCTTACACGCGCACACACACCTGCGCGCGCGCACACCTGCCCAAAGCAGACACACCCATCTAAGGGGGCGGGAGCCGGGCAGCTGTCTTCCGAGTCACAGCTCGGCCTCACCCCTCCCGGAAAGGCGCCCAGGAGTTTGCGGCCTGGGCCGAGGTGGGCGAGGGTCTGCAGAACTCTGGAAGCCGGCCAGCCCATTCGAACAGACCAGTATCGACACAGGAGGGACCCCAACGCCGCCTCGGAAAGGGAAAGACCGGGCGGAGACACCTCGTTGCTGCGCAGAGGTCCCTCCTCCGTCAAGGCGAAGGAAGCCGCTCTGATTGGCTCAGAAGCTCCCACCCCACGGCGCCGAGGCCCCGCCCCCGTCACTGCGCCGCTCTCTTAGCCACGGAGCTTCTTTATTTCATCCCCCACGGAACCCCCGCTTTTCTTTGCCGCTGGACCCCCAACCTCGCCCGCGTAAGAGCTCACCCCCTTTTCTGCCTGTTCCGACATCCTTTTGGACTCCAGCCCAGGAGCTTGACCAATTCAGTCAACCCCAAGGGTTAGCGCTGCCCGTTTCCCTGAGGGGGTGGGGGCTGGGATGGTATCAGGCTCGAGAGCTCCTTGAGCCTCGCGGGAGATCCGCCCGCTGCGGTCACCTTGGCCTGTAGTGTACCGGGCCTTTGCTTCCGGAAGTCGGAGGTGGCTGGCTGATGTGTGTGTAGTGAGAACAAACAGGTGGGCTTGGCTTTTCTGACTCCATGTGCAGGTGCCAGGATTTCCACACCCCTTTTGACTGAGTTAGGACACTATTTACAACCCACAGTACGCAGGGATTGCAAATTCCTGACCCTCAGGTTGAATCTGGCATATAGAAATGCTTAATTTGCTAGCACAGGGTTTAATTTTTTTGTGATTGCAGTTGGCAATAGCCCCTTTCTCTCCCTGTTCACTCATTTTCATGAGCTGCCTGCTAAAGAATTTGAGTTTGTCACCTCCTCTCCAGATACCAGCACCAGATCCCAGATGCCAGAACAAGGTTTGCCATCTGGCTTAGGGTGGGGGTGGGTTCTTCTTCCTTCTCCGTTGCCAAGCCACGCACCTGGTTTTCTGAGCTTGGTTTCCAGTCAGAGACCAAGGTTGTCTTCCGCCAGGGTCACTTTTAAATTGTATTCCAGGCACAGAAGCATCAGCCAGCCCTGTGTCAGAGGGCAGCCCTGGCTGTGCATGCACATGTAAGAACACACAACTCCTGCTTACCAAGTGCCCAGTTTGTCTCAGGCATCTGACATCTGTCTCCATTACTTTCACTTGAAATTGTGCTCAATGGTTCCTTGTTATTAGACCCAGTTTACAGATGAGAGAATGGAGGCCAGAGAGGCAGTTGCCTGCCCTGGGAAACATTGGTAGGAAGTGACAAAGGCCACAAGCTTGACCCCAAAGCCCAATTTTCCCAAAGGGACTTGCTCCTGGGGGGAGATAAACACACAAAACCATCAATAAAGGAAACCTTGGGGGCAGCAGAGTGGAGATAAGAGATGTTGTGCAATTTCATGCAGACTGCAAGTGAGGTTGTGTGTATGTGGGAGTGAGGTGTTGAGCTGTGTGTGCACACTTACGTACATGATGGGAAATTATCAGTTGATGTAGGTACATGGATATTGCCCACATGTGTTGTGTGTGTTTAGTCATCCAACAGTATTGTTGCACACATACTCTGTTCTTAAAAGTCAGGGGCTGCAGGAACAGCCCTGCAGGTGTCAGCGAGGACATGGTCAGCTCGGCTGACCCTGGCTGGGCCTGCTGATATCTGCAAGTCCAGCCCCACCTTACCTGATCCACACCTTCCCTTCTTTGCCTGTGCTCTTTCCTCCACTGCTGTTCTCAACTCAGTCTGTTGGAATCCTTCCCTCCTCTGAGCTCCCCCTAGTCCTCCAACAAATGGCTAGTCCTCATCACCCCCATTCTGCTCAGTGACCCTCCACCCACCCATGTCAGCACTCTGTGGCCCTGTGCTAGCTGGCTAACCTGGAAACTGCCCTCTCCTCCTGGTGAAGGGCTGGGGGCTGTCCCTGTGTCCCCACCATTTCCACTTTCCCTCCCAGCTTCTCACTCCCACTCCCCACCTCCCCTCCCCCCCGAACTTTATTTTTGTTGTCTCCCTTCCCTATTTATAGCTCTCTTCCCTCTGGAACCATCCCTGCATCCATCCTGTTGCCTAGAAACTGGGCTGAGGGTGGGGGAAGGCCAGGCCAGCCAAGGCAGGGGGAGGAAGAACTGTCACCCACTCCCCTCTCAGCATTGCTCTCAGGCTCCCAGAAGCCCACAGCAGCCTCCGCCCAGCACCCACATGTGTTTCCTAAAAGATAAAACAAAATGTGGAAAACAGCAGCCTCTGTGATTTGTGAAGCCCTTCACAACTTCTAAAGGGCAATATACACGCCATTCACGGATGCCTCTCAATAGCTTACCCTGTGGGAGGCCTGGACACACTTTTTCAGATGAGAAAACTGAGGCTTCAGGAAGCAAAGGTCTCATAGCTCAAGTCTTCTCGGTAGAAATTCCATGGCTTTCTTGGGACATTGGCCTGAAACGCTGAAAAGAAGTCTTAAGAGCACAACTAATCCCATAATCCATTATTTTCAAAAGGGTAAAGAGAAAACGTCATGATCTTGTTACACACCAAGCCACCAGCCCTGCCTCTGCCATACGCCCACCATCTACTCTGCTGTGTCCCACACCGTGGTCCAACATGTCCCTGCAATGCCCTAACCATGCCACCCCACGTGCCTCTCGCCATGCCCAACTGCAGCTCGACTCCTGGTCCTGATGCTCACCTTCCACAGATTGGACCAAGGAGCAGAGGACTCCTTTCCCTGGAAGAAGGAGGGACCTGGGTGAGGACCACCTGAGAGCACCTACAGACCACTGACAGGCGGGGGAGGACACAGAGGCCTCATGCCTGACTCCTCCGGGCTCAAGAATCCCCATCCCCTCCGGCACCACTCCGTGTCTCCCAACCCGAAGGCCCATTTGTGCCTTTGAAATTGGCTCTCTGGGCAGAATGGGGGAGAGGGATGCCAAGGAGCAGCTGGGCCATGATTCAGCCTGAGTCACCCATCCAAATGCTGGGGCTACCCCCAGCTGGGCCAGGGCCTGCAGCTGCTGGGGGTGGGGATATGGAGAGGAAGGGAGGAGGCCTGTGTGCTCAGGCCAGGGGCTTTCATGAATATCACAGCAGTTGTGAGGGGCTCGTGCATATGAAGAGGTCAGAGTGGGGAGACCAGTTATCTGGGCTGACTGAGAAGGCAGGGTTTTCATGTTTGTGCATGCGTGTGCCTGCACATGCATGGGGTGTTGCAAATATATGAGTAAATGAAGAAGAGCTAATAGTATGGACGGAAGTTTGGCTCCCAGCTTCATCACTTTCTAGCTGTGTGACCCTGGTAAGTTACTCAACCTGTCTAAACTTCTGTTTCCTCGCCTGTGAAATGGAAAGAACAATACTATCACTCTCAGGTGATTTTTCGTAAGAAGTAAACATAATGAGATGATGACTGTAAAAACAATTAGGCAGGCAGTAAGTGGCACATCACCATCAATATCATCATCTACGGTATCTGGGTTATACATTGTCTGCATGAGGACAGGTACATATCTGAGTGTCTGTGTTCAGGGGTGTGCCTGTACAAGCCTCAGGGGATGGGAGGTCTGGGTGAATGTTTCTTGAAGGAGCCAGTGAATGTGTGTTGTGTGTACAGTTCTGAAGCAAACACAAGCACTTTCCAGAAAGTTGGGTTCACTGCCCTATGATCCCATCTCCACCCTCACATACACACAGACACACACACACACCACCACCACCACCACCACCACCACCACCACCATCACCACACCTTCCATAGAGGCTGGGATTTGCTGAAATTGACCTAGACCTGGACCAGCGTTCAAGCAAAGAGGTCAGGAACCGTAAACACAGCTGCAATGGAACTCTCAGACCTTCTCAAAAGCCGTTAGCCTCAAGCAAAGCTGGAATGCGGGTAACTGGCTAGATCCCAAGGATGGGCGTGCCTGGATATGACTGTTTGATAAAGTGGATATGGACATCAGTAAGCCTGAGATTGTGTGTGTGTGTGTGTGTGTGTGTGTGTGTGCGCGAGCATGCAGGGGTGGCACTGGGGGTGGCTGCTGTCTCTGCTCTGGTACAGTCTGCTTGTCTCCATGGAGCCTGTTGCCACACATGCTTGCTTTTCAGAAAGTCACCGGGATTGTTTTTCCACCCCCAGCCTGGGCGCCAGCCAAGGAGCTGCAGGCACTTGTTTATCTTTTGGTGCGTACGAGTGTGTATGGCTTCCCAGAGGCAGACCATCGAGATACACACACACGCACACACACTCTCACACGGGTGTGGGTGACCATGTTGGTTGTTGCAGAATGAGCCTGAACCCCAGGATGAGCCAAAACCTGGGCCCAGGCCAACTCGCTCTGTATGGAGACAAAAATGACCCGTCAGCAGCCTCAGGGGACACACCACAGGTTTAGGAACCCCCAAAGCTCCAGGAAAGTGTGAGAACCAGTTGCCTTGGCCTTGGTCCTGTACTCTACCCCCATTCCCCAGAACTAGTCACTGCACAGCAAGTGGTCAGGCCTGGGTTACCCCCCCCCCAAAAAAAAGCTGGCAGTGGGATAAGTCCCACCCCACCACTTGGACTGGAGTAGTTCCCCAAGGAAAATAGTGGTGCTGTGGTCAGAGAAGGAGGCAGTGTCGGGCTCACCGTTACCCTTGTGCCCGCATGAGTGCTACAGTATGCTTGGTGCTTGGTGTGGGATTTTTATTTGTTGTTTGGGGTTTTATTTTCTCCCTACATTCTCCTGAGAGCTCTGAGAGCTCTTACATATGAAGAAGTTAAGACTTAGAAAGACCTTAGTCAAGGCCACACAGCTATTGACTGGGAAGACCTTAGTGTTTGGCTCTGTTGTCTGGAAACTTGCCATTTTAAACGTTTTTATCAACAAGTCCCCATGGAACAACAGTGTTTGGAGTGTGGCCAATGGCACAGATGGAAAGAGGCCCTGGCTGTGCCCATGTAGCCGACAAGGCCAGAGCTCTGACCACATCCTCTCAGGCCACCTTACCATTTCGGTGCCTGCCAGCAAGACTCCCCACAGCCAGGACCTGCATCTTGGTCAAAGAGCTGCCCTCTGGCTGTGGAACCCACTTTGCCCCATGCACTGCAAGCCAGAAGCACCTGGGAATTAACACTCAGCCGCAGTGTCTACAAGGCACTTGGATATAAATAGACCAGCTCCCTCACCCTTGGCCAGGGGAATTCTGAGATGTGCCTTCATCCCAATTCCCAACACTTCCTGTGGGAGTAAGCTTCACTCTGCCACTGTGGTAGCTGGCTCAATAACTGCCCCTTATTGGATACCTTGCTCTCCTGGGTCACTTTCCCACTCCCTTGCTGGTGTCCCTGCACCTCCCACATAAGCTACGTTCTCTCTATCTTCAATTCAGGTCTGTGAGCTGCCCCAAAGCACTGGATCCCATCTTTCCCTCCCACCCTAAGCATCTGGGCCCAGCCATCATGCTCTCCCTTCCTGGCATCTCCCCTTTCTGTCTCTACTACCCCCCTCCCATCAGGATTTAAAGCCGCTGATCTCCTCCTAGCCCCATGTAGAACCCGTGGTATCTCCTTTCTCCCTCCAAGCCCAAACTTGTTGAAAGAGTCATATCCTTGTCACTCCGGTGCCTTGCTGCTATTTACTCATTAACAACCACCACCACCCGCTGTCTGGCTTCCACCCCCACTATCCACTGACTATGCTTTCATCAAATTTCCATTACCTTCTTTTCAAGTCCAGAGGACATCTCTCAGGCCATATCCTATCTTCCTGATGCAGTTAGCCCTGCCTTTCTGGAACATTCTCTCTCCTTGGCTTCAGAGACATCACACTCTCCTGCGTTTCTTCTGGTTTCTCAGACAACTGTTTCTCTCTTCTTCTCTTCTCCTCCTTCTCCTCTTCTTCTTCTTCTTCTTCTTCTTCTTCTTCTTCTTCCTCCTCCTCCTCCTCCTCCTCCTCCTCCCCCTTCTTCTTCTTCTTCTTCTTCTTCTTCTTCTTCTTCTTCTTCTTCTTCTTCTTCTTCTTCTTCTCTCTCTCTCTCTCTCTCTCTCTCTCTCTCTCTCTCTCTCTCTCTCTCCAGCCTCTTTTCCCAGCTGGTCCTTTAATGTTGGAGCTCCTCAGAGTGGATCTGGGGTCTTCACTCATCCCCTCTGCTCTACATGCTCCCCTCATATACCACCAGGTCCTCATGTCTTCCATCACCAGCTTCCTGGTCTGTCTGCCTTGGCCTCTCCAGAGCTCCGTTTTGGACTGTATTTGAAAGCACCACCGTCCCACAAGCCCTAACTTTCCCCAGGGCTCATCAGGTATCTGCCCTCCATCCGCTTGGCTCCCCAAGGCAGAACCTTAGAGAGGCAGCAGGAGCTTGTCTTCTCACGCCCGCATCCAGCCCATGATCAAAGCTCCTCTCCATCCCAACAAACGCTGCCATGCTTCAGAGAGCATCACCTCTCACCTCAACAGCACCATGGCCTCCTCACTCATGCCCTGGTCTGGTTCAGATCCGCCCCACCCCAGGGTAGCTTGGATCATAGGTTGGTCCTGCCACTTTCCAGGTCTTACGAACCTCCCCCAGCCTGTATCACTGGGCCAATAATGTTTACCTTGAAGGGCTGTAGGGGGAATAAAATGAAATGACAAATGTAGAATAGGGTTTGTAAACTGTGAAGCAAAGTGTCCTTGTGGGTAGCGAATGGCAGTTTTCAGGGCCTGAACGTTAGTAAGCTGGCCCGGCAGGGGAGTTGTCCGTGGTGCTGAAAATTGGTCGGGCATTCTACGGTTTTCTGCTTCCCTGGGGTGCTGGCTGAAGACGCTGGCGCCCCGACAGATTGTCTTCATTTGCCATCTAGATTTAAAAAAAAAAAAATCACAGTTATTTGTGGTTCACCAGCTAAGTGACAGGAATAAAAAAAATAGGGGTTAAGTGTGAGGTTAATTAGCTATGTGAGCAGAAACAAGTGATTTATCAGTATCTCAACGTTCTTATCTGAAAAATGGGGACATAACACATTAATATGAACACTCTTCGAAGTGATTGGAAATTGAAATTAGATGAAACCTGTAAACAAAACTTAACACGGTGCTTGCCCCTAAAAAAGCATTACATTAACGTTAGCTGTTGCCATTTTTAGTAGGTGGTTTCACAGTATAGGTGAGAGGGTTTTATTACAGAATTATTTTTCTCCTCTGGAAAGTCAAAGGGGAGGGGACTATTTCTCTGCTGAGAAATGTCGGGGCGGGGTGGACTGCAAGTCCTGATGCCCTAGGCAATTCATATTTTACTGGAAGCCCCTGAACATCGACTTCAGTCTCCTTCATCCTTCCAAGACCACTGTGAAGTGATTAATATTAGTTCTATTTTATAGATCGGGAACTTGAGGCTCAGAGAGGTGAGGTGATTTGCTCGAGGGGGAGAAGTGGACTCGCTCGGACTAGAGGGTGGGCGGCCACCTGGCCAGGGAGGCGGGGGCGGAGGAATCCGAGGCGCCTCTCCTCAACCCCCACCACCACTGGTGTCCGCTCCCCTCGCGCTGGCGTGGGCAGCGGCGAGACAAAAGGACGGGGGCGGGGAAGGAAAGGCCGGAAGGGCGGCCACGGCGGAGGCGGGAAACTTCCCCGCTTGGAGAGCTTGGAGATCTCACCGACCTGGGTCCCCATCCAGGGAGTGGCTTCCCCTCTCTAAACCCCCATTTCCCTCTCGGCGAAACCTGGAGAAGGTGCCTTGGGGCTGGATTGAGTGAGGTCTGAGACAGTGCGCCCCGCCCTCCGAAGGCGCGCGGCTACAGGGCAGCCCCTCCGCCCCTGAGTCTCCTGGTCGGCGAAACGGGATCCCAATCGATAGTGCGGGGAACCCAGAAGCCCAGGGGCCTTGGTGAGGGGCGTCCCTCCCTTCCTCCCTCCCTCTACCCGGCTTCCCTGCCGGCACCGCCCCTCCCGGTTCCGAGACCGGAGTCGGCCAGCGCGCATGCCCGGGGCGGGGCGGGGCGCGGGGCGGGAGCGCGGATCTGGCGCGGGGGACAGCGGTGCCGAGTCCGAGGGTCCGCCCGCCAGCCCGGCCTAAGGCAGCCGAGGCCGCTCGGGAGGCGGCCGCAGGAGCTGGAGCGCAGCGCGTCGAGGAGACCGAGCGGCGGCACAGCCGGGTAAGCGAGGCGCCCGCACCTGCTGCCCCTCCGGGCGGGCAGCGCAAAACCCCTTCCTCTCTCCGGCCAAACCCTGAGCCGCTGTCCAGGGTCCTCGAAATCCCCGCATGCTGGGCTTCGGCCCCGTGCGCAGCGTGTGTCCGTCCTGAGCCCGAGTCCGTGTGCGCGCGCGGCCGGGGGCGGCGGGTGCCCATTCCTAGGCTCCTGGCCGGGGCGGGGCGGGGTGGGGGCGGGTCCCGCTGTCAGGGCCGAGTCCCCGAGGGCCCCGCCGGCCAGTCCGCGTGTGTGTAGAACCCTGGCACCGCGCCTGGACTCGCAGCCCGCAGCCCCTTTGTTCTGCATGGCCATGGGGGGAAGGGGGGCGGGGGGCGCTTCCCGCTATCGCGAAGAGGGGTCCGCCCGCGTTGAATCATTTCTCTCCGAGAGCAAGCTCAGTGCTCGAGTGGCTCTGCTGTTCGTGAGACACTGAGCACACTCGCTGTCGCACACTTAGTGTGGCACACCCTCTGGGGTCCCATTATACATTGTCACACAACGCATGAGGCCATAGGTCCACACACGTACACTGTGGGCCTTGGTCATTCCATCAGATTCATACACTTGGCCACCTGTGCACCCACCAGTACACCCAGTGGGAGCCTTGCGTACACACGCAGGCATAGCTACGCACTCACACCAGCTATCGCTATCACAGCATACTCAACTCAACAATACTCCCTGATCCTGACACACTCCCAGCCCCCCTGCTCTGGCCTGCATGTGCCTGTTCACACCTGCTCATCATGGTGACCCTCATGTATCTTCAGACCCTGGAGTAGGCCGTCACACCTGTGTACACTTTCGCTACCACACACGCTCTGTCTCTTAGCTTAATATCCACCTTCCCCCACGTTCAGCCCCAGTGAGCACACTCTTGCCCTCTTGGGGATGGGTGGGTGGATGGATGATCTGGGGGCCATTTCTGGAAGGAGGTTTGGCCATTGCCCTTGTTAAGCTCTTTCTTACCTCCAGCCCCAGGCAGGGAGCTTCGCTGCCATGAGGGTACTAGGAGACGAGGGGATGAGAGGGTGAGGGGCAGCAGACCAGGATTGTCAGATAGACACAGGCACGCACTCACGCCTGTCAAAGCCCACAAGCCTTTATAGGTCCTGTTACTATGGGAGGAAGTGTTCACTGGTGCTGGCAGCCCTGCGAAGAAATCCCAGAGGGAGAGGAACGGGCTGGGTAGGTCTCTGAGCCAGAATGGGCATTTAGGAGGCTGCTCTGCCCAGGAGCAGGGCACACCTCCAGGCCAGCTCTCCCATGAGACTCTGAGGCCATATAGCCACACATGTGCATATCCACAGGGTCCAAGTGGCCCCCTTGTGATACAAACAGGCTATTTTATGCATATGCAGGTTGCTCATGTGTACACCAAGCTCCTCTTGAGCAGAATGCAAGAGCCAAATCCCAGCTCCCAGGCTGGCCTAGGCTGGTGCATTCTACACTCCCACTGCCAACAGGTGAGCTGGTCCACACACCTAAGGGGTCATCTGCTCATGGGGTTTGTGGTTCCTGTAGGTGGGGTGTGCCTGGGGGGCACTCTTTTTTTATGGAGGACACTTTTGCTTCCTCTCCTGAATGTTCCCTGGTACTTTGCTTTTTAGGACCAGATGATGGGGAAGACCCTTGGCCTAACCCCAAAAAGCAGAAAGAATGAAGGATCAGTGTCTAAGATCTTAGCTGATACCAGTAGGAAGAACCCAGGTTTTGGGTTCAGAAACAAGGGGCGTTGAAGCAGTCCTCCACCCCATCCATGTGCCCTTGGTATCAAGTCTTTTCTCCCTCTGACCTGTGTCCTCATCTGTGAAATGGGATAATAATGCTCCCCTCATGAGGTTTTTGTAGAGTCCAGATGCTAAAGGGAGCCTGAGAGTACTGGGCCCAGGGCTGAGCACACAGTGGGAGAGTGATGGAACTGGGTTCTAGAGAGATGGTGGGGGTGGTGAGAAGTTGGCGCCCCAGGCTTGAACTGCCTCTTGGAGAAGTGGCTGGATGATATCAAAGCTTTTTCACAAGCCAGGAAGGGCCCAGCAGAACTGTGAGCAGCAGAGCCTCTGGGAATGGTATCTTGGCTGATCTTCAACCCTGGGCTGGGCCAGCTATTCTAAATATAACCTGCATCCCCTCCCCCAATTCACAGATTGGGAATTACCCATCCAAAGTCATGGAGCAAGTCCATGCTTAGGCTTGATCCCACATCTTTCTGACCTGGCCAGGCTCTCTGTTCCCATCCCAAAACTGATTCCAAGTCTAAGAACCTTGAGCTGGGAACTGAGACACTGGCCTCTTCCAGGTGGGCCTTTCAGAAGGGGCATGTTACCAGCTGGGTCCTGCCTGCCTCTCAGGACCTCAGTTTCCTCCCTGGAAAGAACACAACACCTGTATGGCCAATGTCCGGAGTCTGCACATAAACACGGGGCCTTGTGTGTGAGGACACCTTTCTATCTAGTCAAGGGTCAAAACTCAGGTGGCTACAGGCTAGATGGATAATCGCATACATGACAGGCTGGCTGTGAGGAAAATGATGGTACAAATACAGAGATGCGTGACAACCAACATCACCCCTAGTGTGCAAGACCCCATAGGGAGGGCTGGCTAATTAGAGAGTACACCTCCATCTAACGAGACAGCCACTGCTTGGCTCCTGCTGACTGTTGCCATGCAGAAAACACGTTCAGATTGCCAAATTTTAGTTTTCCAAGAGGACCTGGAAATATGGTTTTCACATGAAATCCTCTAACTTTTAGAAGTTAATTCCTTTTTAAAAAAAATTTTTTTAGCATAGCTAAACAAACAAGCATAGCTGAGGGACTGGGTTTGCCGGTTTGTGCCTCTGCTGCAGGCTCTTCCTCCCCTACCCCCTCCCAGGAGCACAGCTGGGTGCTGACAGGCTGAGTAGATAAAAACAGGCCTTCCATAGACACAGCCGGCCCCAAAGTGCAGAGCTGCGCACACCTCTCATCTTCGTTAATTCTCACAACAGCCCTGTGGGAGCAGGGGGTGGGTTTGCCAGGGTCCCCAGTGAGAAGAAGGGACTTACCTAAGGTCACCAACTGGTAAATGGGGAGCTGTCCTGTCTTCCTGCTAGGCCACACCGAGGGAGAGAGAGCTTGTTGGAGGGACTAGTGTGAGGGAACCCTGGGCTGGGCTACCCAGGGTGAGATAAGGGGTAGTGAGGACTCAGAGCACCCCTCCTACCGCCTTGCTAACTCCTTCCAGCTCCGTCCCCAGCTCCCACTACACCTGCCAGGCAGCTATTGAATTCCCATTTTCCAGGAGAGGAAACTGAGGTTCTGAGAAGAGGCATGGCAGGCAGACCCAGCCTCACCAGGACATGGGCTCTCTCTCTCTTGGCCATCTACCCAGTCCTTCTGACTTATTACATCCTTTTCTGTAGCCCGAAGGACCAGAGAGATCAGGGGTCTCAAGCAAGTGACCTAGGGGTCAACACTGGCCCACAAAAGTGAGTTCTCTGGCCTGTGTAGTATTTTTAAAATTAAGCAACATTTAAAATATAGAAAAATCCAAATTGATGACTTTGCTCAGAAAATGAGAGCTGGCCATGTAAGAGCTACCTTTACTTCCCTGTTAAGACACTCCAAGGGTGTTCCCAGGACCCTTAGGATAAGCCCTCACTTCTCCCCATGGCCTGCATGCTGGGCTCCACGTCCCCCTTCCAATCCACTCCAGCCCCTCAGGCCTTTCATGGCTGTCTCAGCTGTTGCCTCCTCAGAGGGGCCTTCCTCAAGCATGTCTTAAGCCAGCGGCCCCACTCCTTCGTCTTCACAGCATCTATTATTATTTGAAATTACATGATTTGTTTGCTTACTTGTGGATGGCTTGTCCCCCAATCTTTCCACACCTGGAAGGCAGGGACCATGCGTTTCTTTTTCACTGCTGTATCCCACCAAGAACAACACATACGTGTATTAATAAATGAATTCCTGCCCTGGCCAGTGGGGTTGGTTGGAGCATTGTTCTGTGCATCGGAAGGTCGCAGGTTTGATTCTCAGTCAGGAACATACCTGGGTTGTGGCTTCAATCCCTAGTCAGTGTGTGTAGGGGAGGCAACTGGTTGATATATCTCTCTCACATCAATGTTTCTTTCTCTTTTCTCCTCTCCTCTTTTCTTCTCTTCTTTTTTTTTCTTCTCCTTGCCTCTCTTTTCTTTTCTCCTTCTTCCTCCCTCCCCTCTAAAAAATAAGAATAAATGAATTCCTAATCAGCTAATAGAACTTAGTGCTAGAAGGGGCCATTGCTCTCTAGTTTACCACAGTACCCACCACTCCCGCTTGAATCAGGAGTCTTGAATCATCTCACTTGCTCTGCTGTTTTTCTTATGGGAGAAAAAATACTTCCCTGTGCCCATTTCACCATCTAGAGCCAAAAAAATGAAGATGGACACAGTCCATACCACTCAAACCTGATGCCTACTTGACCCTTCTGGGCCAGTGACCTTCCAACTCGTTCGTTTACATGCTGCTAAAAACCAGATCCAAAGAATTCCAGCCAGACCTCTCCAGTGCTTCAAACCTATCTCATAGCCCTGGCCAGTGTTTCTCAGTGTCGACCCATGTCTTGAAGGGTTGCAAGTTCAGTTCCTGATCAAGGGCACATGCCTGGGTTGCAGGTTCTATCCCCAACCCTGGTTGAGGCGCATGCCAGAGCCAATCAATGAATGTGTCTCTCTTACATTGATGTCTCTCTCTCTCTCTCTCTCTCTCTCTCTCTCTCTCTCTTTCTCTTCGTTTTTCCCTCCCTCCTCCCTTCCCTTCCACTCTCTCACAAAAACAAAATCAATGGAAAAAAATATACTGGGGTGAGGATTAACAACCACAACAAAATCCTGTCTCACGGCTGCTCCTGTACGTTCCCCCATAAGTCCCAAAGGCACCCAGTTCACCTTCCCAAGACCCAGTGCCCACCATTATCTGTAAGACTACCCTCCCCTGTGTCCCCATTTTGGTGATGACCCCCACCACCACTTCAAGTCCCATAAGCCCAAAGCCTGCGGACCCAGTGGTGAACAGTAGGAGCTATGTCCCCATCCAGGGACTGAAGTCTAGACAGATACATGGAGGTGTAAGTGCAGAGTGACATGAGTTTGGTTAGGGGAGAGCTGGAGGCTGTGGGAACCGTGAGGGAGCTGATGGACAAAGAAGGCTCACAGGGGGGGAGGAGGCATTTAAACTGAGACCTGAAGGTTGATGAGAGCCAGGCAGGAGGGTAGAGACCATGATGGGAGAGATGTGAATGATAGAGGAGCCCAGAGAGGTGGTACACATATATATGTGTGTGTGAATATGGAGGGTTGAGTGAAATGGATGTCTACACTAGTGAAAATGGGTGTGTGCATGCGTGTGCGTGCATGTATGTGCTTTGGGGGAGGAAGCACATAATGAATAATACAGCCCAGCAGGTCAGTAAGTCTGCAGGGGCTTGAAAGCACATTATGGAGTTGGATTTGACCCTAAAGGCAGTAGAAAGTAATTAAAGGTTTCTTTCTTTCCTGTTTTGTTTTGTTTTTAAGTCATAACTCACCCGGCCAGCATAGCCCAGTGGTTGAGCATCAATCTATGAACCAGGAGGTCACGGTTCGGTTCCTGGTCAGGGCACACGCCCAGGTTGTGGGCTCAGTCCCCAGTGTGGGGCATGCAGGAGGCAGCCCATCGATGGTTCTCTGTCATCATTGATGTTTCTCTCTCTCTCTCTTCATTGCTGAAAAAAAAATAAAAAAGTCATAACTCAGATTGGAACTTTATAGAGGGGCAGATAAAAAAAATCTCTTCCATTTCCAAATCCCTGGTCTCACTTCCCAGAGGCAATCACTACTAAAAATTACATGAGTTTCCTTCTAGAAACATTCTCTTCATAACTAAACCATAAGTGTAGTCTGTCCTTTTCGTTGGCTACATGCACGGGATCCCACTGGCCATGCTGTCCTCTGGCTTTTTTCACTTATTTTATTCTGGGCATCTTTCCTCTTCACTCCACATATTCTGACAGCTATGAGGGGTCCCAGTGGTTGTCCTACATTTTCTGAAAACACTTCTTGGTTTTCTTCTCATCACCAGCCATGTCCTCCTGCACCTCCATACACCATCAGTCTGTCTTCAAGGCCGTCCCTGGAGGTGGACGTGCTGGCCCAGATGCTATGTGCACTGCAATTGATAAATGTCCTTCCAAAAAGATTACAGCCAATTTAGTTCCCCAGCAAGAGCCAGGGGAAGTAAATTGCATGGAATCGCATGGTTGGACCAACATCTTAAAAGACTACTCAGTCATTCACTCAATAAATATTTATTGGGAGCTACTAGCTTACTACTT
>PVJC01024962.1:0-25089 GCA_004026665.1 Murina feae | reverse complement strand
TCTCAAAGTCCTCATTAAGAAGTAGTTCAGTTCCAAATTTTCATACTGCAGAAACCTAAAGAATATTCCAGACTTTGGGAACAGGTACATTTCCTAATACGTTGTCCCTACATCCCCATAAATTAAGGTGACCAGATTTTAACATTGGTAAAGCAGGACACCATTGACCGGGGAGGGGGGAGGTTCTTTTTTTTACTACTTAAAATATTACAAAGAGTAGTACATATGTCTCTTTCCAAAAACGTGGACTTTTTTAAAACGCTGCAGGATGTGGGACAAATTGTTAAAAATCGAGACTGTCCCGCAAAAGCAGGACGTCTGGTCACCTTACCATAAATACTTTCATACTTAGCAGATAAATGTCTCTTTTTTGGATGAGCTGTGTATTTTCACCAGAGCCATGGAATCTTTTATCTGTTTCTTCCTACTTATTCCTTTGGCCAGATTTTTAATAGTCTCCACGAAAGCCTTCCTGTCTTGATCTCTAATCCTTTTTTATGCATTTCTCCTAGAATAATTTAAAAATGGCATAATGTTGGTTCTTCCACATCCTGCTCAAAATTTTAAAGTGGCACACCGTTTATCACCATTACAGATGCCCACTGCTGCCTGTTTCATAGCTGTGCATGCCTGGCTTCACCTACCTATCGCCTCTGTGCCTCCAGAGGAGCAAGCTGCCAACCTCCCTCTGACTCAGACTCAAGAGTGCAGCTTCATCCCCTGAACACTGCTGCACCCCAGCATGGATTTTCATCTTTATCCACTGCCACTTCTTTACCAAAGCATGTCTTTAGCATCCTCAGAAGAATTCTCAAGTCTCTTCTCCCTGAAGAAATGTGGTCACTTTGAGGAAAAGCACACACATGCAAACAAAAACAGAACACAGACATACTGTGACAAACCTAATTAATAATAGCAAAAGTGAAATAAGTAAAAAATAGACATGAGAAAGGAATTTTTTTTAAAAAGAAAGGATTCTTAAGAATCAGCAAATAATACTGTATGCCTTAGTTCATTCAGGTCACTATAATAAATACCACAGACTGAGAGGCTTATAAACAGCAGGAATTTATTTCTCTCAGTTCTGGAGGCTGGAGGTCCCCGATCAGGGTGCCAGTATGGTGGATTCTGGAGAAGGCTCCTCCTGGGTTGCAGACTGCCAACTTCTCATTGTGGCCTCAGGTGGCAGAAAGAGGGTGGGGGAACTCTCTGGGGTTTCTCTCTCTCTCTCTCTCTTTTTAAATCCTCATCTGAGGACATTTTCTCCAGGATTTTTCTATTGAGAGTGGAGGAGAGGAGAGAGAGATAAACGTTGACGTGACAGAGACATGCTAATTGGTTGTCTCTTCCACACAACAAACGGGGCTGGGGATTGAACTCGCAACTGAGGTGCTTGTCTTTGACCAGGAATTGAAACAGTGACCCTTTGGTACACGAGCTGACGCTCTAACCATTGAGAAAACTGGCCAGGGCTCTGGGGTATCTTTTATAAGGGCACTGATCCCATTCATGAAGGTCTTTTCTTATGACTGATCTTTATATTACCATCACCTTGGGCATTAGGCTTTCAGTATATTAATTTTGAAGGCACACATTCAGACCATAGCACAGTTCTAATACATCTTTTAAAAATATGAATGTGCCTCAGCTGGTGTGCTCAGTGGTTAGAGTGTAGCCCATTGCAGCAAAGGGTGGCGTGTTCCATTCCCAGTTGAGGGCAGGTACCTGGGTGGCAGGTTCCATCCTCATCTTCCATTGAGGCATGTGTGGGCGGCAACTGGTTGATGTGTCTTTCTTACGTTGATGCTTCTCTCCCCTCTCTCTCTTCGCACACTCCCTCCCTTCCATTCTCTCTAAAAAAAAAAAAAAAAAAAAAAAAAAAAAATCAATGGAAAAATATGCTCGTGTGAGGATAAACAAATATAGACATAGACATACACACAGACACAGACAGACATACATACTGATTATGCAATGAAACATTTCCTCAAATATTATGACAACTAGGAAAAAGCTTGGATCCATTAACAATTAGGAAAATTGAAAATTTATCACAGAAATATATTTTAACTTTCAATGCTTAAAATTTTAACTTTCAATGTTCACATGTATGTCAGTTTTTTCAAATATTTTGATAATAGTCTTTAAAATGATATGTTTATGATTTCATGTAATAACATATAGATTCAGATAGCAAAAGCTGACAGTGACTGCAAAAAAACAAATCGAAACCTCATAGCTATATTTTTACCTTTAAATAAAATCTCATTAAATAGAGGCAAAGCCTAAATAACCTATGAGTAAGTTGAAAACCTAAATAATCAAATACACCTTAAATGTAATCTATAAATACAATGTAAGATTTATATTTAGAATGTAATGGGGAATTAATATTAAGAGGTTAAGTAATTAGATCAAGACCAAAGGAGGAAATAATTACATCAAGAAAAATTAAATAGACTTCTGAACATTTTCAGTAACCATTCCATGACAACTCTTAGAAAACATTTTTTACCATGTTAGACAGGATCTAATTTTATACTTGTGCAAAACAGTAGAATAACTTAATTAAGAACAAGAAAAAGTTCTCTGCTTTCAAACTTCTTTCCAATAAAACAAGATGAAAAATCAGGAATAAGGGGTAAAACTTTTGGTATAGGAATTCTAATTAGTAGTTTTTTACATTATATCATAGTTTATTCTGAGGAAAAATATCTACTTAAAATGCAGATAATTAATAAGAATTTTGCGAAGTGTCTGGGTACAAAATAATTTTATGAAAACTAATAGCTCTTCTATAAACCAATAATAATTCATTAGAAGGTATAAGAACAAAATAACTCCATTCATAATATTAAATAAGAAAATTCCTAGCAATGAGCATAATAAAACAAATAAGGCATTATGAAAGAAATTATGTAACATATTTCTAGATTAGAGGTCTTTATTTTAAAGAAGTGGATCCTTTTCAATTTTAATACATTTACTTAAAGCAACATCTGTAAGTCTACAGTTGTTCTCATTGTTTGTGGTAGCATGTGTGAAACTGCTGTGAATACTGATGCAGATGAACCATTGCTCCCGAGGGAAATCTCCAGTTAGTTCCCTGAGAGCCTCTCTGGTCACTAACCAAAGTATATGTAACTGTTTGATGAGTGATGCTGTTTAAGGACATCTTAGTAAACATATTTTTGATTCATTCACATTGACCTCATGGCCAACAGTACCAATACCCATGCTTGAACCAAGCTTATCAAACATGTTCTTTCCGCTGTAAGGCACATGACGGCTTTGATGATGTGGACAGCACTTAACACTACACTTGAGGTCCCTTTGAAAAGAATGAAATCACATTTAAAAAGCTAAAAATGTGAAAAACATGGCATGAAATACAATGCAGAAAGAATACTGTTCAGTCTGAGAGCTGACACAAGCAGGTGGAGTGTTACCTCCTTCAGCCTCAGCTGGGGATGTGTGTTGGGTAACTAATATTTTTGCTGCTTTGCTCAAAGCTGCAAATAACCATGAAAATGCCCTGATAATTGGTTTGGGGGTTACAAATACATTTTAATGAGTAGATGAATTTGCAAATATGGAACCTGTGAGCAATGAGTATTAACCTTACCTATTAATACTTTTTTATAGCTGATCTTGAAAAAGATAATTCTAAAATTTATCTGGAAAAAAAAACTGGTAGGAATATTGAAAAATGGAGAAAATATAAGAATCTAATTCTATATTTTCCCTAAAAACAATGGTTCAGAATTATCTACTTCAATATTCACAGCAAATTTATACATAGCATCAAAAATAATAAGAATCAACTGGATGTTAAAATTGATTATTTAGCTAAAGAAATTTTAAATCCTTTGATGTAAATATCTACAGACATATCAATAAAATTTGTAATCTTGGAATAAACTCTAGTACTTCATATGTGACAAGTAGTGCATCATAAAGTGATTAAGAAGCTATGTGCGATGCAGGAATTGTTGCTAATTTTTTTATGTGGAAAGACTAATTTGTTTTTTCCATTATTTACATCAAAATGTTTTACATATTAACTGAAAATATTAAATATAACAAATCTAACAACAACAAAAATCGTAGGTGACTATTTTACAGATTTTTAGGCAAAATTTTTTCTTAGTATAAAAGCCCTAAAGGAAAACACAAGAAAGGATCAGTAGATAAATTAAGATTTGTTTAAGACAGGCTATCCAACTACTAAAAATCTTTCCGAAGAATATTTAGTGATGTAAGAGCATTCATTACACTTTGTTAAGTGAATAAAGCAGAATGCAAAATCACACATGTAATATCATTCTGATAGCTATGAAGACTTTCTTTAGTACTCTCTGATACAACATGTTGCTTCCTTCAATGCATTGCAAACTAAGTATTTGATTTCTTTATTGTCTATTTCTGCTGTTAAAAGATAAATTGATGCCCTAACCAATTTGGCTCAGTGGATAGAGTATCAGCCTGTGGACTGAAAGGTCCCAGGTTTGATTCCTGTCAAGAGTATGTACCTTGGTTGTGGGCACATCCCCAGTAGGGGGTGTGCAAGAGGCAGCTGATTGATGTTTCTCTCATCGATGTTTCTAACTCTCTATCCCTCTCCCTTCCTCTCTGTAAAAAATCAATAAAATATATATTTTTAAAAAAGATAAATTGAGGCATATTAAAAACTTTAAAAGTTTATTCAAACGAAAATTGATTCAAATTGGGGAGCATCCGATGTAGCAGATAGAAAGTGATATCATTGTCATTAGCTAGTCCTATATAATAAAAGCCTAATATGCAAAGTGTCTGGTCATCCAGTTGGCCAATCAACCAATCAAAGTGTAATATGCTAATGATATGCTAAGGTCACTCATCCACTCACTATGATGTACGCTGACCACCAGGGGGTGGACACTTTGACCAGTATGTTAGCTTTCTGCTGGATCCCAGCCTATTGGGACTGAGCAAGATGGGCTGGACACATCCTAGAGCCCTCCCATGCTCCCTCCCCAGATCCCAGATGACCAACCTCCCACGTCCCTTCCTGGCCCTGATCGTGCACCAGTGGGATTCCTTGGCCTGGCCTGCACCCTTTCGCAAGCCAGGACCCCTTGAGGGATGTTTGAGAGCTGGTTTCGGCCTGACCTCACAGGCCAGGCTGAGGGACCCCACTGGTGCACAAATTCGTACACCAGCCTCTAGTTATTAATAATTGGAAAGGAGCAAAGGGAAGTTCAGACATTATAAGGATGCCATTTGGGCAGCTTCACCAGGAAGCTGCAATTCCATACCCCTCAGAGAACCACTGGCCCATTCCCTGCAGTATTACTGGGGAAGAGACCCAACCAAGGGGAGTCAGATGCTTGTACAGTAAAGTTGAGATGACTAGGGAAGGTACTTGCCTGCATTCAAGCCTGGGGAATCGTGAATTGGCCAGAATGGGTGGACCAATGCAAGCCCTTGAAAAGAAGGGAAGACATACTCCCCTAAACAAAGGAGTTCACTCTCCTGGCTGTTGTTACTTTTGTTGCTCTTAGCTCTTGGCTCTCTTGCATTGACTGGTATGGCCCAGGGCCATGATACTTTACAGGCAATGGACTAATGAACTACAGTGGGAAACACAGGATTGGACTATGCCCTGACATCAAAGGAAACTCTGGCTCTGATTTTAGCTTGTCTGAAGCTCGAGCTACTCTTCTATGACTGGACTAAAGGAAGTGGGACTTTGGAAACCGAGGGGTATAATTCCATGGAAATAAAGCTTTCTAGGATAACTCATTCTCCCATGCAAATCTCAGAAATCTCTTTTTCTTGGGATATTACAAGAAATCTATGCCCCATGAGCAACAGCTGAGGACGAGGACCTTGCCTATCTGGTATCAAAGGAGCTCTGAGGAGCTGAACAATATGAAAGACTTGCAGGCAGAAGTGCGCAGAACTAGGAAGTTATACTAGGCAAAAACATGGTTATAGCAAAGTTACTTTTCTTTAGGTGATAGCAGGGGTCTATCAAGCAGATGACCTAAGTAGTGCTGATCAGGAGATCACTGATTGACTAGTTTAAGAGCCCATTTCTCAGAAATGTAAGTTTTAGAATAAGCAGTTCTATTGTGGGCCCTTTGTCTTATTCTTAACACTGTCAACAGGATGTAAACCCTGGAGGGTATTCTCCACACCTATTTTGTTTGCTAGATCCTCTCATTTCAAATTGAGCAAAAGAGTGCAGTTGCATAGTAGATGTTCATTGAAGAACTGTTTAGTGAATGAAGAAATGAATGCTTTTGTAGAAACATGAGATGGAATCCTAAAAAAAAGACTGAAATAACTGAAGTGCTTTTTTATGTTTATGTAAAATTTTCAAATTTTCTCCAGCAAGTTTGAATTGCATCTACAAGGAGATAAAGATCATTAAGCACACATACACAATTATCTTTCTTTAGCATGTATTTCTCCCAACCCCAGTTGGTTTTAAATGTTCTGTATTTCCCAGTGTATTTTATGTGCATGTTGCTATGTCTCATTGTTTCCCTTTTTATTTTAGGCTTATCCTGTCATTTTGATGAGAGGAAAGTTAGACCAACCATATACCTACGATTTATTTTAGTTACTGAACCCGTTCCTCTGTGGTTAAGTAAGAGGCAATTCTGATTGACGGTATTTGTTTTCACTGAACAAAGTTAAACAGCTGTTAGAGGCAGCAACCCACCAATGCCATCTACATTCTCATCTTTCTTCCTGTATTTCATCAAACTCAACACCTGCAAACCACCAATCCTCAAAGCACGGATCATCATCAGGCTGTGCAGGCTCATTTATTGTCACTTCCTCTTTTTAAAGGAACCAGTCATGCCAGAAAAAAGTATCTACATATGCTCCCGCAGCAACCCCATTTGAAAACGTAAAAGGTAGAAATTAGCATTAGTGAAATTCCATTGTAAGTGATGAATGGAGTCATGGTTTGGAAAGGTTTGTGCATGGGGGAGCCACCCTTCCATTCACTATGGGAAACATTCATAACAAGGCCATTTAGCCAATACATATTTTCCTCTTTAGTACATAAGGGCAACTTGAATAAAAGGTTTGAATTGCAAAGCAGCCTAATTCCCACACCTCCGCTGAGCAATGACTGCTATTTGTGCCAAGAAAATAAAGAAGCTGAGAAAATGAGGGAGAGGGGACAGGAGGGAGAGCGAGAGCACAGGTAAGAGTTATCCTTCTTGCATGAAATGGGAAAACTCACTAGAAATTAGAATTTTTTCAGTATTGAAAAGTTAGTATTTTATGTCATTGGTAAGGTCATTATTCACAGGAAAAACAAACATTTCCAAGGTTTTTATAGGACTTTTTGTCTCTTTCTAAATGCAGAGGAAAAACTCCAATTACTGCCATACCTGTAACCCCTTCTTCCCTGTGGCCTCCTCCCCGTCACTTTGACCACGTGATGTTGCTAATGTGCAGTAATGGTGCAGCTGGAAAGGCATTTATGTTCCATTTTCCCCCAATATTATTAAAACTGCTCCATCACCGCCTGTAATGGGGGTGTCCGTATTTTCTCTCGCCCGTATCCCTGACATGACATAATGCCTGCCCTCACCAGTATGCTATAACGTAGAGGTAATTGAAACATAACTCACCCTAAATTACAGTCAATGTTCAGGCAGGGTCCCAGTGAGCTTCCTGAAACTTATTACAAATATAAGCTAAATATTTCTTTAAAGGAGGGGGGTGCAGAGCTAGAGCTTAAGAAAAGGAGGAGAGCAGAGGATGAAAGAGGGAGCAAGGAGGCAAGGAAAAGAGCCACTTAAAAGAGGATGAGGCAGGTTTCTACAAAGGGAGTTTCCCCCACCCCCTACAGTTTTAGGTGAGCCTCCTATCTGCTGAGATCAGTAGCAACCTGTTATCATTATTAGCTGAGTGGCTATTTCTTGGACTGCTCAAAATTGTAGGTACCCATTCAGTTCTCAGGAAACACGGGTTCACATAATTTCATTTCCTGGCCCAATGACTCCTGGGTGAGCAGGATTTACTCCTAGAAGAGACATGAAAAATGAGGTAGTGGCTGATTTCCGAAGACTGAAAGGCTCAGTGTGAAAGACAGTGTGTTCTCTATAAATCTCTCAGTAATCAACACCAGACATCCCAGCCATTGTACTGAGACTGACTATTTGGAGGAAGGAAGTTAAAGTTCAAACACTCCTCACATTGAGTGAGCCTCATTATTATACAATTGGTCCTCTCCACTCTCATTAGGAAAGCAGGAATGATTGTGCTAATCAGATTCCAACTTCATCACCTTCATAGTTGAATGGCTCTCTGGTGACTGAGTTCCATTCTCCCTGTCTCACAAGGCGGGGCCTCTATAAACTACTCCCCTCTTTGCCCTCCCTCTTGAATTTTCCCCTCCAGTACTCCTTCTAGGTGGCTATTTGATCCCCTTTCTTTGCGTGGTCTTATCAATGGAATTGTGTGGCTTTGCCTTGCCAGTCCCAGCCCCAGCACATCTCCCTGAGGGATGAGCAAAGTTGGTTGGTGAGGGGCAGAGACTAGGGGAGTGATTTCCATCAGTACACTATGCTTATGGAGGTTGGTCAGCTGATTCTGCCCTCTGCAGTCTATTGTGGTTTACAAACACACCCTGCATGAACTGTCCTAAGGAACAAAACCAGTGTATCCCTCTTCCTCCCTATGCCACCCTGCCCCCACCTCCCACCACAGTACTCTGTGTTCACCACTGCTCTCACCTAAGGTTTCAAACTGGACTTTAAAAAAAAAAATCCTATCTAATAAAACAGTAATATGCAAATTGACCATCACTCCAACACACAAGATGGCCACACCCATGTGGACAAAAGATGGCCATCACAAGATGGCCAACAGGGGACGGCAGTTGGGAGGGACCAGGCCTGCAGGGGAGGGCAGGGCAGTTGGGGGGGACTAAGCCTACAGAGAAGGGTTAGTTGGGGGCAACCTGGCCAGTAGGGGAAAACAGTTAGGGGTGATCATACTGGCTGGGGAGGGAAATTAGGGGTGACCAGGCCTGCAGGAGAGGATAATTAGGGGTGACCAGGCAAGCAGGGGAGTGCAGTTAGGGGCAATTAGTCTGTCAAGGGAGCATTAAGGTGTCGATCAGGCTGGCATGGGAGTGGTTAGGGGCTGATCAATATGGCAGGCAGAAGCACTTAGGGCCAATCAGGCAGGAAGGCAGGTAAGCGGTTGGGAGCTGGCAGTCCTGGATTGTGAGAGGGGTCCTGGATTGTGAGAGGGTGAAGGCTGGGCTGAGGAACAACACCCGGCCCCCACCCGTGCATGAATTTTGTGCACTGGGCCTCTAATAAAAACATAAAAAATACACACCCTGATCTCAGTGTTTTTTATTGGTTTCCTGCCACCATCCTTAGTTTTTGTGGCTCTTCTTGAAAGTGACAGGAAACCAGTGCCTTCATTCAGAACTCCAGCTTACCTTTAAGTGTTCCTGTATCAGGACCTAAGGAGTCATAGAATTCTATAGTCCCCATGATCCTTAGAGATTATGTATTTCAAGTGCTCACATTTTCCTGATGGACAATTTGAAGACTAGGGACAGGAAAGGACCTATTCAAAAGTACACAGTTAATTAGTAGCATAAGTGTGAGTAGAAAGCAGATTCCTATTTCTTTGTTTTATGTTCTTTCCACTACACATCAAACTGCCTTTAATTCTACATCCTGTTCTTAAAGGGTAGAATTTTAGGTAACTATAAAATTGAAAATGATTTATTGTCACATCCATAATGAAGTATTAATGACTGATAATAGCTTAATGTGTTGCCATCTTTTAAGAATTTGCCGTTCAACCAACGCCTTAGCATAGTATAGAAAATTGAATGTCTTAAGATAGTATGTAAAATATACTTAGAATGAGAAAACCTTTAAGCAGTCATAATTGGATATATCATGTTATTCAACTACCTGCTTCCCTTAATTTTAGGCTTTATTTGGACAATTGGTATGGATTCATGTTGTAGAATTTACCACTTTAGTGTGGGAAGGGACGTGAGAGCTCATCTAAGTCCAGACCCTTCTTACCATGGCTGCATTCTTCAAAGTTACTCAGCTGTTACTTGCAGAGCCAAAACTTGTTCCCATCAGGGCTGACTCTCTGCACGGTACTTGAGTTACCTGAGCCTGGGGATAAAGTGATTTGAAAACAAGAAGATATATCACAATTGCTGGATAATGTGGGGAACTTTTTGAAAATATATACACTTGTGTATCTCCCCTCTCTCAGCCCTGCTTCTGATTCTGTTGGCCTAGACAAGAAGTCCAGCCATTATACTTTTTGAAAAAAGATTAAAATATAGCCCTATAGTCAGTTTGGCTCAGTGGATAGAGTGTTGGCCAGCAGACCAAAGGGTCCCAGGTTTGATTCTAGTCAAGGGCACATACCTTGGTTGCAGGCTTCTCCCTGGCCCAGGCTCTGTTCAGGGCTCATGCAGGAGGCAACCAATCGATGTGTTTCTCTCACATCAATGTTTCTCTCTGTATTTCCTTCTCTCTTCCACTCTCCCTAAAAATCAGTGGGAAAATATCCTCAGGTGATGATTAACAAAATAAAATAAAATATTAAAATATAATATACATACATATATGCAGTAAAATGTAAATGTCAAGTGCAAAGTTCATGATTTTTTATACACACACATAGGTATATACAAATATCTACATATGTCTATTCATGTAACCACTGCTAAAAATAAGATAAAATCAATATTTCCAGATCCCAGAAAACTCATTAAAGATCCTTCTCAGTCAATCCCCCTCCTCCAAGGATAATTTACCTCTTTCACTATAGATAATTTTGAAAGTTATATAAATGGATTCATATAAAGAGTATTCTTTTGTGTCTGACTCCTTTCACTCAACATCATAGCTGAGATTCACACATGTGGTTTAATGCACCAGGACTTTGTTCTTTTGCATAGCTATATAGTATTCCATTGCATGACTATATCGCAGTCTGTTGACCCATTCTACCTTTGATGAGCACTTTAGTTATTTGCAGTTTTTAGTTATTATGAATAAAGTGGCTCTGAGTATTCCTGTATGTCTTTTTATGGACATAGCACTTATGTCTGTTGGGTATATATATCCACAGGTGGAATAATAAGTTCTGCATCTGTAGGGTGCTGCATCATTAGGCTGTATTCATATTTAACTTTCAAAGATACTGAAAAAGAGGCTTACAAGATGATGCTTGCATGTAGCAATTTCACCAGAAGTTTGTGAGTCCCCATTTTTTTGTAGCATCACCAACCCTTAGTATTTGTCAAATTGTTCAATTTTAATTATTCAAGTAGGTGCTTTTCTCTGATGATTAAATATAAACACCTTTCCAAATGTTTCTTGTCTGGATCCAACTATTTTTTTATGTATGTGTTGGGGATATCTTTCCCTAATGTATAGCTTACCATTTTCACTGTCTTTATAGCACCTTTTGATGCACAGGTCTTAATTTTTAATAAGTTCAACTTTTATTCCTTTCTTTATTGGCCCATACATTTTGAATCTTGCTTATGAAATCTGCCTATCAAATGGTCATGGTTATAGTCTTCTGTGTTTTATTTTAGAAGCTTGATTATTTTTCCCTTTTACATTTAGGTCTCTGACTCACAACAAAGTGATCTGTTTTTGTTTTTGTTTTTTCATATAGTGGCACCCATAACTTCCCAATTAATTTGAACAATCGTTCCTGATTGAAAGCCACTGGAAGTAAAAAGACTTAGAATCAGGTTTGGGTTCAAATCCCATTTGTGTCATTTATTTGATGAATGATATTTTCTCAATCTATCCCCTCATATTAAAATCATGAAGAATAAATAATAATATACAGGTTTCAAGGTTTTGGAGATATTGAATGTGATAATTATTTGAAGAGACTGACACAGAGAAGAAGCTCATTAAATCAAAGTTCTTCTTTAAATCCTTTGTAAACATGGAGCGTATTAGGTTCATTTACTATGAAATGTAACTATTATGGTTACTTAGCTTTTGGTTTATTTGCTTCAATCTTTATTAATTGATATACACCCAAGGTCATTATAGTGATCAATAGATTATTTTTTATAAGTCAGCTAGGTAAGTTTTTTAGAAGTAAGGTGGCCACCTTTAGGCTAAGAGCTTATAGAATTCAAATAAAAAATACAAATCCCTGGTAGGATAAAACATGTGATGAAAAAAAAAATCATTTTCCCTGAATACATCTGTCATTTCAAAATTCAAATAGAAGAATTCAATGAAAAACATGCTGGATCCAGCAAGTGATGAATCCTACTTTTTTCTTTTGGGAAAATTCACATAAATTGCCTGAATGGCTCTCTGCTTAGTATTTTTGCAGCCACTTTGCTGTGCCCCACAGGGGAGTATGACAACTAAGTCCTGCAAGACACATGCTCTCTTCTCTTGCTAAGGTACTTGAATGACTTTACCTTCTGCACCAACTTAATTTTACTAACAGGGTTGAGGCAGACTGGTGGATTTGTATGTGTGAATTTAGCATACCTGGTTCTCTCTATGTTTCATCTTTAGTGTAAAGTTCTTAGGAGATTTTACTTGAAGGAATAGGCAGAATTGATGCTATATTGTCAATAAAGAAAGTTTATATGTTTCCCAAGCAAGACCTGTCTATGTCAATCTTCTGCTAATTTGATGGGTTAGAGTTTAAGATGGTTGAGTTCCTCTGAAAAATGAATTAAAGATGAGGTGTCTTAGTTTATTTGGAAGATGATCTACAGAAGCAGAAATGTGGGAGGGGAAAAGTGAGACAGGGAAAGGTTACAGCATACATTTAATTACTGGGGTGTTATGGGTTGAATTGTGTCTCCCACCCCCAAATACATATGTGGAAATCCTAACTCCCAGTACCTCAGAATGTGACTGTATTTGAAATTAGAATATTTAAACAACTAAGATAAAGCAAGGTCATATAGGTGGGCCTTAATCTAAAATGACAAATGACCTTATCAGAAGAAGAGATTAGGATACAGACCTCTGTGTGCACAGAGCAAAGTCCATGGAGGACTTAGAGAGAAGGCGGCTATCTACAAGCCAAGGAGAGAGGCCTCAGAAGAAACCAAGCCTGCTAACACCTGAGCCTCCAGACTGTAAGAAAGAAAATTTCTATTGTTTAAGGCAACCAATCTATGGATTTTTGTTATGCCAACCTTTGTACACTAATATGTGACAACAAGGGTTCAGTGCTGTTGCATTGCTGTTCTATTACTGGAAGAGTATAGAACTTGCCTCAGAATTGTCCCATTGAAGGCTGGAAAAGCTAGGTCATCTATCTACCAGAACCTCTTTTCCTGGGGCAGGTTGCTGCTGGGGGATTAAACTCCCCTGATGTGGGATACTGGCTGTCTGCCTGGGCCTCAGCAAGGTTGGCCTGAAAGCAGATGGACTCGGGAGATATGGTATAACATGAGCATCTAAGACACTCCTAGTGTTTATACGTGGTGACATAGCCCACTAATTAGTATGGAGAGGTAAGTTACTATGCTTAAGGCTTGGCCTCTCAGGGAAGCCTGAGTAGGTAATCATTTTTCCTTTTATTTATGTTTTGCTTTTTCATTTCTTTTGTCCTTGTTTCGGGGTGTGTTTTCTGGGAAGTAGACACTCAAATGATATTTTGAATGCACACATTTTATTGAAAAGTGCTCTTAGGGATTAACACTAATAGGGAAAGAAAAGAATTTAGCCTGGACAGAAAGAAACATTAAGTCACGACACAGTTACTACAAAAGCCTCTGTGAAGCCCATAAGGAACTCTGAGGCCAAGAGAGCCCTTCAGAGTTGTCCTAAATTGGGATGAAAGGTGGAACTTTAAATTCCCACAAGAACCAGATAAGGGAGGCAATGGAGAATCATAGTCATTCACCAAGCAGCTCTCATCAGACAAGGGAAATTCCTGGAAAGGGCTGGTAGCTAAGGGATGCCAGTTGGTATCAGACTTAGCAGCTGGGAGTATAGGTCCTTCAATTCCAAAAGTGGTTCCAGGCTACTCAGCATAGTGTGAATTACATGCATACATACATGTGGCCAGGTAGGTATGAGGAGCTGTAGTCTGTTCTGTTGCCTCGTTTTATATAGCCTACCCCTTCCCCTCTCTGACTGTCTTTCTTCATGCAATAAATAAAAAACTGATATAGTTAAGAAAAAATCCATTTTAGGATTGAGATGGTATTGATCATTTAAGCCAGGGGTAGGGAATTGTTTTTCTGCCAAGGGCCATTTAGATATTTTTAACATAATTTGTGGGCAATACAAAATTATTAACTTAAAAATTAGCCTGCTCTATTTGGTCCAACATTTAATTAACTCACCCCTAATGCCTTGACTGGGCCAGTCCAAATGACTTTGAGGGCCTTCTATGGCCCACAGGCCAGATGTTTCCTTTTAAACCCTCATGCTCTAGCTCCGTTTTGAACAGTACTCTGAACTGGGTTCAAGTCATTGGGAACTAATGCAGCTAGTAAGAAAGCAACACTGATTTCTCCCTTATTAAACTCATGGTGGTGCCATTGGAGGGTATGCTGGTCAACAGGGCAGAATCAGATCATTCCAGGGTTTTGGGTATACTAACTAAAATACTTGCAAAACTATGATGTTCATTGGGGCCATAATTCCTAACCTGTAAATATAAAATAAAAATAAAAAATATAAAATCTTTTCTAGTCTGTGGCAGGGTTGTAAGTGGACTCTGCCCATCCAGGTCAATATGTCAAATGAGTACATTAAAATTAATGTTAGGTGTCCACTTGGTCTTCTTTATTTTATCCATACTACATTCTATTTGCCAAAATAATATATACTCTATAACGTGGAAGGCATTTTTTTTTTTTGGTACCTGGTTGTAATGACTCATTTTGAACACATTTCTCTTACCTGGTTGTAATGACTCATTTGGATACACTTCTCTTGCTTAACCTCAGTAATCTTCATTAGCCACAGTTCTCGCATTTACCTTCTGGCCCTATAAATGAAGACCTTAAATAAATGAGTATCTAATTCCAGCTCCCAACCAGATGGATGTTTATGAGCGATCTCACTTCTTGCTTTCCCAGTCTTCTGGTTGAAGCTCAGGAGGATATTTACATTATCAAGCCATGTGTCCCTAATTTTGTTCCAGAAGATCTAATCTGTACATTAAGGAACATTACTGGATGCCCCATGCACAGATTCATGGGACTATTCATTTTTTTAAATGGACCAAGATATTTGCTTGGTCTCACTTGAGTGGGACCATGAAGTAAGCTCTTTAGGTCCAGATGCAGATAAAGTTGTCTTGAGGGCAAAATTCACTCACTTTACGATTTAGGGATGATTCTTTTTCTTGTAATAGAAATGTTTTTACTTTCAGGATGCTGATCTTTCTTACGAGTCCCCTGAGACTACCCTCACTGAGTTGGTTCTACCCCAGACCATAAAGTCCTTTGAAAGTAACTGGCTTTAAGGTAGAGCAATTCTTTGAAATATATTCAGTCCCCACCAAAGGAGAGCAGGCTGCCCAGCAGAGATTTAGAGCAAAGTAAGGAGGAAGGAGGAAGGAGCAAAGTAAGGAGGAAGTATGTACTTCCTTCATACTGAGGAAGTACAGCACAGATTTTGGTATAAAGACAATAAACTTTGATTCCTTAATAGTGAAACTATCCCAAGCAATCACAAGGAGAAGCTGCTGCCTCAGTAGTTCCTAAAATAGATAGTTTAAAATTAGCAACATAGAGAAAAGGGAAGCAGTTTGCAGGGAACAAAGATGAAGATCATCTAATGAGGATGTCATCTGAAGTCCACAATGTTGATACTTGGACTGCACATTATATTTTGTTTCTGCACTTCCATATGACTTAGCCGAGCAGTACCACAGGTTTCAATCTCTAAACGCCATGCCATTTGGATAATAGCAGTAGGCCAAGTTAGTTTAACCCTGGGTCAAGGTGGGCCAACTTTTCCTGGATATTTGTGAGCTGCTGATATAGAAGCAACAGGAATGTATGACTTAGAAACTGAATATTCTCTTATAGGCATTATAATAACAAAGAAACCAGGCTACTTGTTTTGAAATAAAAAAGTAAAATCTACGACATATAACAAGGGATACAAATAGTAACTCCTATGAGGCTTTTGTCACGATAGTCACTGAGCAAGTCCTATACCCTGAGCCCTTCAGCGGTACGTCTGATGATCACCTAAGTAAATAGAAGACTCAGACAACACCAGTCTATAGACATGAAAGTTCACAAGCAAAGTATACAGAATTAGGTGAAGAAATGTACAGGTGAGATAAGCAGAGGAATGAACCAAAAAAAGGTCTATTACATTTATTAATGCTTAGTCACGAAAATAAAATCTCGCAGCCTGAAGGGCATTTTCAGATGTTCCTGTCTAACCTTCTTATTTTGCAAATGAGGAGAAAGGAAAATTGCTCAGGATCAAATAGTTAGTTATTTGCAGAGATAAGATTGGAGTCAAAAGGGGCTAACCTTAGCTCAATGCATTGTTATACCAGATTCAATGGTCAATAAAGAATTTGGATAAGTGGTTGCTAGGCAAAAAATAAAGCAAGAAGAAGAAGATATGTACTAGGAAACCTCTCCCATTTCTCATAGAAATGGAGTTTAGTTAGAAGAAAGGAAAGTCCACAACAAAAAATATCTGCTAATAAATGGAGTAGGACATAAATTTTAATGTTGATTAAAATACTTTCTTATGATGAACTCACTTTAAAATCTATCTTCAAGAAGAAAACTAAAGTTTATAAATCTAAACATTGAGAAAAAACAAAGCAATTATTGACCTAAATAATGCCAAAGAGCATGGAGAAAATTTGAACATTTGCACATCATCAAGTCAAAGCATTATTTATCTACAACTAGTGCAATTAGCAAATATGTATTAGCAAAGCAGCTATTTTTGGAGAATGATTGAATAAATAGACTAAACACTTCAAGGTTGGAAAGGACAATATTAAATTCTATTTAGACATAAAATCTCTAGATTGAAACAATCAATCTCTGTCTATATACACCAATCTCCACATGTCTAATATAATATAAACAAGGGGGGGGGGGCTCAGTGATATACAAAAACTAAAGAAAACAGTGAGTACCTTCCTGATAAAAACACACACACAAATACTTAGTGTGGCACACATGCCTCCATATTGCTGTGTCTGCTCCTGTATCTGGCCCCATCCTCTTCCACATATTTTCCCTCTCCCTACACTTTAGCCATACCAAAGTATAGTTCCCTGAATATGTCTGGTTCCACAAACTCCTTCCCTTTTTTGGGTTCTGACAGGTTCAATTCCTACATTTTCTGCCTTGTCCCCATGCTCTGTCCCACCACTTGAATTATTCTTTTTGCTGCATGTATCCAGGGCACAGAACCTTCCATCACTCTATTTTTAATGCTTACCTATAAATTGCTGGTGGCTTTTTAATCTCATCTACTGGTGTCTACACTCTTAAGCATAGGGACTGCTTCTTATTCTTCTTGGCATCATCAGGCTTGGAGCACTTAGTTGCATTTAAAAAATGTTTGTCTAATAAGCAATCAGACATTCTCACCCCTGTGCCTAAGAGAAGGTTGTGATGACTCTTAGCTTGTGATGGGAGTGGATAGGAATAGTCAACAGTCCTAGATTATTTGACCCATAGTAGAGAGGCTAAGTGTCCAGCTTTATATATTTCTCTGAACAAAGCAGTCTTTGTGGTAATTGGAGTTATTAAAAAAGTGGAAAAAATAGAGACACTAGCATTCTAGTCAGGTGATTGAAGTAGAATATATCTTCACATGCCCAAGGACTCATATTATTTTATCTTCTGAAATGGAGGGGAGTGGTTCTTCATCCATGGCATTAGGCTTATTACTAAGTCATGTGTGGAGTGATCGCTCAAGCTTTGGGGCCTGTCATAAGCTCTGGAAGGCTCACTTCAGTGCATGGGATTCTGAAAGGTATTGATAAAGATATGTTATGTGGCATTAATTATCTTCCCAATGATACTGATGACACTTCAGAGATGATAAAGAACAAGAAAAAAATGTAAAGCTAAGAGAAAAACACAGCTGAGCTCACTTTTCCAGAGGTAGCATGCACATGTTTAATGGGTCCACAAATCACATCTAAAGTTGGGCAGTAAAAATCTGGGTGAAAGTCCATCCCAGTCCATAAAACAAGTAGCTGGAACTCTTCCAGAAAGCCATAAAACTTGAAAAGTAGAAAGAACAATACAATAACTGTCTAGCCAAAAGCTTACACAAAAGGGCTCCACAGAGCATGAGCAAGGTTCAATAGTTCCATATAAAACCTGGATCATTTGTCAGAAACTCAAAATCATCACAGCCTTTAAAATCTCTTTCATAACTTTTTATTGTATGTGGACATTAATAAGCAAAACAAGTACTCTACTGACATTTCAAGAGTTTGAATTATTGTTCAAGTGTGTGTAAATTAGTTGTATGTCTTCCCATAAATAGTAAATTTGCTATTTCCCTATTATACTTAGTGTTTTTCTTACTGATTTGAATAAAATCTTTAATAAATTTATTGCTCTGTCACTTAAATTTTTTCATTTGAGAAAATTAAATGTGTATCAAAAGCACTAATTTTAACCATTTATTTATCTAGCAAATGTTAACTAAGCACCTATCATGTGCTGGGTACTATTCCAGCCACTTAGGATATATCAGAAAATGAAACAGACCTAATCCCTGTTCTTGTGGAGCTTATATTCCTGTGTGTGTGTGTGTGTTGCTGTGTGTGTGTAGTGAGGAAATGCGGTAGCAAATAAATAGCAAAGAAAATAAACAAGTAAGTCATGTAGTATGTCAAAAGGAGATATATGCACTGTGAAATAAAAGAAAAATAGAGCAAGAGTGGAGTACTGGGGGTGGGAGTTCAGATTGCCTCCTTAAATAGGGTGGCTGGGGTAGTTTTTATTGACGGGATGACGTTTGAACAAAGGGCTGAGGAAAACATAAGAAATAGCCATGTGAGTGTTTGGAGACAAGATATTATAGATAGAGGAAGTTACTGTGCAAGCATTTTGTGGCAGGAGTATCCCTGGGGATTTTGATGAACACCAAGGAGGCCAGTATGACAGGAATAGAATCAGGAAAATGAGACTTTTAAGATATGAGGTCAAAGAGAATAGGAAATCCATTAAGTGAGACCTCTTAGGTCATTGTAAGGACTCTGGTTTTACTTCTGAATGAAATGGAAAGCAGTAGAGTAACATGTCAGGTTTTAACAAGATCACTGTTAGATTGAGAACAGACTATAGAGGAGCATGGATAAGAGCAAGAGATTCTATTAGGAGTTAGTACTGGTTTCCTATTGCCGCTGTACTAAATTACCACAAAAAATGGTGACTTCAAATGCAACACATTTCTTGTCTTTTTAAAAAAATATATTTTATTGATTTTTCATAGAGAGGAAGGAAGAGGGATGGATAGAGAGTTAGAAACATTGATGAGAGAGAAACATCGATCAACTGCCTCCTGCACACCCCCTACTGGGGATGTGCCTGCAACCAAGATACATGCCCTTGACCGGAATCAAACCTCGGACTCTTCAGTCCGCAGGCCAACGCTCTATCCATTGAGCCAAACTGGTTAGGGCTGGAACACATTTCTTATCTTACTGACTTAGAGGTCATAAATCTGAACCAGGTCTGTCTGAGCTGGAGTCAGGGTCTTGACAGGACTGTGTTTCTTCCGGAGTCTCTCCAGGAGAGTCTGTTTTCTTGTATTGTACAGTTTCTAGAAGCTGCCTACACTCCTTGACTTGTGACTTCCTTTCGAAAATTGCATCACTCCAACTCTGCTTTCTTTATTGTAAAGAAGACTCTGGTCCTCCTGCCACCCTTATACGTACCCCCCCTTTTTTTTATTATCACATTGTGCCTATCTGGACAATCCCAGATAATACCTCTATCTCAAAATCCTAACTTCATTATATCTGCAAAGTTTCTTTTGCCATATATGCACATAGGCACAAGTTCTGGGGATTAGGGTTCCTTGTTGAGGAGGGAGGCATTATTTTGTCTATCACAAGGGTATACTAGTAACCCAGGCAGAAGATGATGGTAACTTGGAGTAGGATGTACCAGTGAGGATAGTGAGAAATGGCTGGATTTTATTCTGAAATTAACATTAAATAGCATTTCCTGATGGATTAGCTATAAGATATGATGAAAGAGAGAGTTGTTGAGTCAAGAATGACTCTGAGTATCCAAATTTTGATGATCCTGTTCTCTGTGGGGGCAAGGGTCATATTTGTCTTTGCCTCTAAATTTCAAAAGTCTAAGTAGCAAAGTGCCCAGTACATAGTAAATATTCACCAACTTATTTTTTCTTTTACTACAAAAACTAAATATGATTAAGAAAGACTAGAAAGTATAGGGAAAAAATAGCAAACTGCAAAATTACTTCACTATTATGTATTTGTTTAAAAATATCATTTTATAAGCAGAATTTTCTTTTTATATCTTTATGGTAGCACTAAACCTGCCATTATGTGGCCTTAACCTATATTTTAACTTAATATTTTCAATGTTTGTATTCTTTGTTGACATCAATTTTGATAACTTTTATAAGTTATTTCAGTGGATGTTTTATAATTTAAATATTCATTCTCTTATTTTTGGACATTTAGGTCAATTTTAGCATTTTCACTGATATAAAGTCATCATCAATATGTTCCTTACATATTTTTTCGATATTATATTCTTAGGTGAGAATCCCAGAAGTAAGATTACTGACAAAAGATATGATTTTTTCATAAATTTTCATGTAGAGTACAAAGATTTTTGTAAAACAGTTGTTTTTATTTCTATTGTCAACTCTAATGTGTGAGTATATCAGCATCTATGGATTCTCCCAGTAATAAGTATTGTCTGTAAAAAATATTCCCTTTTATTAGCTGAGAAATAGTATTTCATATTTTTAAAGCCATTGCTTCTTTTCCTTTATCAACCAGCTATAATTCTTCTTTCATAAATTATCTTTTCATATATCTATTATATTTTTTATTAGTAAATATCTGAACTCAATAAATAGAATTATAAAGTCTCTGTCTATAAAGTATATTTTTAATGAAATTGATTATAAATCAGGAAAAAGAATGCAAATATCCAAAGAGTAACACAGTTATAGATGGACACAATAGAAACACAATAAATAATGGACACAATGGGGACACATTAACACAATAAGAAGGATGGACACAGTGCTAGGCTGTATTCATCAAATGCAATCAGGTCTGTGAGTTCCCTGGACAGTAAGCTGATCTCCTGAGACACTCCCTCTGTGTCTGTTTGAAACATCTACATGGATCAGAAAAGAACATTCAAGACAGAAAAAGATTTCAAAGGACTGTTTTTCTTTTTCTTTATTTTATTTTCTTCATTTATTTTTTACTGATTTCTGAGAGGAAGGGAGAGGGAGGTAGAGATAGAAACATCAATGATAAGAGAGAATCATTGATTGGCTCCCTCCTGCATGTCCTATACTGGGATCAAGCCTGCAACCTGGGCATGTTCGCCGACAGGGAATCAAACTGTAATCACCTGGTTCACAGGTCAAAGCTCAACCACTGAGCCACACCAGTTGGGCAAAGGACTGTTTTTCTAATGGAAATTTCAAATAGATGGAAGGAAGGAAAAAATTAGAAACCTGATTTTTAAATGAATATAAACCACATTCTACTTCATTTTTCTTGGAAAGTAGTTTAATGAGATTTTATAACAAAAGGTCATAAATAGTAAACAAAACAGTAGACCAAGAGGAACAAAGATGTGTTACTGGCAAGAAGGTAGGGAGGAAGAGTGTATGAGAGAGAGAGGGAGTGATAGAGGAGTATGTGAGAGCTAGGGACAGCTAGATATATTCCTAGAAAAAACAAACTTCCAGAACTCAATCAGAAAGATTCTAAAAATCTCAATAGGCCAATAACTATGGAAGAAATTGAAGAATCAGTCATTAAAAAGCTTTCAGCAAACAAAAAGGCCAGACAGCTTCACAGGGGAGTTATACCAAACATTCAAGGAAGAACTAAAACCTATCCTCAGACTATTCAAAAAAATTCAAGAGGAAGGAACACTTCCAAGCTCATTCTATGAAGCCAGCATCACCCTAATACCAAAACCAGGTAAAGATAACACAATGAAAGAGAATTATAGGCCAATATCCTTTATGAACATAGATGCCAAAATCCTCCACAAAATTCTAACAAATCGGATCCAGCAGTACACCATCATACACCATGACCAAGTAGGATTGATCCTGGGGATGCAAGGATGGTACAATATCTTCAAATCAATAAATGTGATACATCACATAAACAAATTGAGAGACAAAAATCACATAGTCATATCAATTGATGCAGAAAAAACATTTTACAAAATCCAGCACCCTTTCTTGATAACAACTCTCAGCAAGGTGGGATGAGAAGGATCATGCCTCAACATACTAAAAGCCATATATCACAAACCCACAGCCAACATCATACTCAATGGGCAAAAACTAAAACCATTTCCCCTAAGAACAGGAACAAGATAAGGATGCCCACTCTCACCACTCCTCTTTGGCATAGTACTGGAAATACTAGCCATTGCAATCAGACAAGAAGAAGAAATAAAAGGCATCCAAATTGGAAAAGAAGTAAAACTGTCTTTATTCACAGATGGCATGATACCATGCATATAAAACCCCAAAGATTTCATAAAAAATTATTAGACTTAATAAATGAATTTGGCAATGTAGCAGGATACAAAATTATTGCCAAGAAATCTATAGCATTTCTATATACCAATAGTGAATTTACAGAAAGAGAAACTAAAAAAGCAATACCATTTACCATCACACCAAAAAAATTAAGATACCTAGGAATAAACTTAACTAAGGAGGTACAAGACCTAAATGTGAAAAACTACAGGCCACTGAAAAAAGAGAGAGAGGAAGACATAAACAGATGGAAGAACACACCGTGTTCATGGATTGGTAGAGTCAACATCATCAAGATGTCCATACTATCCAAAGCAATCTAAAGATTCAATGCAATCCCCATTAAAATACCAACAGCATATTTCACAGACATAGAACGAACTTTCCAAAAATTCATCTGGAATAAAAAAAGACCAGAATAGCTGCAGCAATCCTGAGAAAGAACAAAGTAGATGGGATCGCAATATCAGATATCAAGCTGTATTACAAAGCCACTGTTCTCAAAAAGCCTGGTACTGGCAAAAGAACAGACATATAGATCAATGGAATAGAACAGAGAACCCAGAAATTGACCCAAACCACTATGCTCAATTAATACTTGACAAAGGAGGCAAGAGCATACAATAGAGTACACACAGTCTCTTCAATAAATGGTGATGGGAAAATTGGACAGATACATGCAAAAAAAATGAAACTAGACCACCAACTTACACCATAAACTAAAATAAACTCAAAATGGATAAAGGACTTAAACATAAGACAGGAAACCATAAAAATACTAGAGGAATCCACAGGTAACAAAATCTCAGACATATGCTGAAGGAATTTCTTCACTGATATTGCTCCTAGGCCAATGGAAACTAAAGAGAAAATAAACAAATGGGACTACATCAAAATAAAAAGCTTTTGCACAGCAAAGGAAACCATCAACAAAACAACAAGAAAGCCCACTGCATGGGAGAGCATATTTGCCAATGTTATCACCAATGAGGGTTTGATCTCCAACATTTACAGGGAACTCATACAAATTAACAAAAGAAAGATAAATAATCCAATCAAAAAATGGGCAATGGACCTAAATAGATACTTTTCGAAAGAAGATAGAAGGTAGGCCAAGAGACATATGAAAACATGCTCAAAGTCACTAATCATCTGAGAGATGCAAATGAAAATGACAATGAGGTACCATCTCACACCTGTCGAAATGGCTATCATCAACATATCAACAAACGACAAGTGTTGATGAGGATGTGGAGAGAAAGGAAGCCTGGTGCACTGCTGGTGGGAATGCAGACTGGTACAGCCACTGTGGAGAACAGTATGGAGTTTCCTCAAAAAAGCAGAAATGGAACTTCCATTTGACCCAGTAATACCACTTCCAGGAATATATCCCAAGAAGCTAAAAGCATCAATCAGAAAGGATATATGCACCCATATGTTCATAGTAGCACAATGTACCATAACTAAGATTTGGAAATAGCCTAAATGCCCATCAGCAGATGAGTGGATTAAAAAAAGAGTGGTACATCTATATAATGGAATACTATGCCGCTGTAAAAAAGAAGGCATTCTTACCATTTGCAATGGCAGGGATGGACCTGGACAGCATTATGCTAACTGAAATAAGCCAATCAGAAAAAGATAAATATCACATGATCTCACTCATATGTGGAATATAATGAACAACATAAACTGATGAACAAAAATAGATCCAGAGACAGAGAAGCATCGATCAGACTGTCAAACCTCAGAGGGAAGGTAGGGGAGGGTGGAGACAAGGGGGAGAGATCAACCAAAGGACTTGTGTGCATATATATAAGCCTAACCAATGCACACAGACACCAGGAGGGTTAAGGCATGAGTGGGGGGGTTAGAGGGAAAATGGGGGTATGAAGACACATGTAATACCTTAATGAATAAAGAAATTAAAAAAAAAAACCCAGTAGACTAAACAACTTAATAGATTGCCAAGGGAACAGAGGGCATCATGGGTACCATGGGACAAGATATTGCTTCCAATTCTTCTTTTTCTCTCAATTTTAAAATTAATATCTGTAAGAGTAAGCAGCATATTAGTATTTCTTGAAATGATGCTATATTAGCTAATATTATAAACACGGGTAGTGACTTAGAAACTTATCCGGAACTTGAAAAGGTTACAAATATGGATTCAAATCAAAATGAGCTTAAAGGGGGAGAATGTAAACTAGTACATCTGGGAAGCAATTGAATCAGATTTAAGGTCCTCCAGAGAAATATGCTAAGTGGTAGTATTTCAAGATAGGAACAAGTTGATTGCTAAATAAAAATAAGGTTATAATAGAAT